>JAHZNP010000865.1:0-33892 GCA_020615345.1 Triops cancriformis
CCCCCTGAATTGATTGCATTTTCCGCTGTCCTAAGATTTCATTGGTTGCCCTTCAAGGGCCGAACAATAGTAGTCCATTGAGTTGCTAAGCAATACGGCGGGTCAGGCAACGTCCATGTTACGTCCACGTCGAATTGGTGTAAAACCGCAAGAGATCAACGTAATTCGAGGTTAGGGCCACTCCGCGACCAACGTTTTTGTGTACAAAGTGTTGAGCGGGAGTCTTTTTGAATCAGTGTTAGGCGAAAGATCGCAGAATGGAACGAGACCCAGCCAAGAAGCTATAATAATGAAGAAAGCCCGGAGGAATCTGTGATTAGCGTATAATTTGGGGCTGATCCACACCCCTTTAAATAGCGGTGTCTGGCTTTGCTTAAGGAAAAACCTTTGACTTTTTTCGGAGGGGAGAGACCAGACCACTTTTCAGCACCCCTTAATTTGCTTCAAAAGTTGGTTTCCCCTTTCTAGTCTGCAAGAGCCAAGAGAGCAGAAAAAAGGAGGCGGTTGGAAATGTCTGCCATACCGCTTGTTTGAAAGCCCCCCAAAAATGCTATAGGGAGAAATTTAGGGATTGTATAGATAGATTATTATACTGTTTAAAACTCGTAGCCGAAACAAAAGCTTGAGTGTGCCTGGGCTAAGGTACCTTAATAACCTTCATTAAACGAATAATGCAAAGATAAATCTACGCTAAAGTCGCGTCGACGGGCTTTTGTCTAACTTTTGTGTCTACTTTTGTGTTCTTTGCGTTCCGGGCTCGTCGGCCATCATTGGGCCGCAGACCTGACGAAATGCTCGACGCAACCATGTAATAGTCGCTCCTATTTATTTAACAACGCTGCAGTGTGATACCGTATACCCTCGGAATAAAAGTCCAAAGGGTACGTAATAAATTTTTAAAAACAGTTCTACCGACCAACTGAAAAGTGATAAGCTAATTAAAAAACTGTAAACACCGGCAACGAGTTGCAGTCACATTATAAACATCAGCAAATTTACACATTATTGGAAATGGAAATAACTCGATGAATAAAATTGCACAGTTTCTAATATTCTCTACTATGTTGGAAGACTATAAAAATGTTTTATACAAATAGTTAAGGAAAATACTTAAGCACTGCAAAGTAAGGTAAAGGAAATTTAAGTAAAGAGAACACAGGAAAAGTTTGGGTACAGCGAAAAGTCGTCAACGTCAAGAAGTGGCTCCAATGAGTTTAAACAAGTACCGGCAAGTGCCATATGGTAAGTTTCATGCCTGGTAGGAGGGACGGGGTGGAACAAATGGAGGGTGCAAAAGAGGGGGTAAAAGGCGTCATCACCGTTTTGCATGCTCGGAGGAAGCCAAGGATTGAGGGTTGAGCTATTTGTACAATAAAAGCGTTCCCTACCCGCAAAACATGGCACCACTTGGCCCGCTTTTTCAAAGTTCGGCACAGTTTAGTGCCGCCGCCGCAACCTGCCGATACCCATCGACTTTTTCGTTCTGAAGGCCTTCGCGCGATCCCTCTGCTAACGACCGCCGTGTCATTATCTAATTATCGTTCCCATCATGGATCGAAGCTAATGCTCTCAATAGCTTTCGTCAGCCGACAGACGAAAGGAGATTTAGGAAGCTGACGTAGAAAAGAATTTCGACCTGTTAGTATCCGCGCGGTCCGTTTAACGCCGTGTTAGGTTCGTTTACTTTTTCCGCCATTAGAATAGTTTATTGGTAGCTAGTATTTACCGTAGCAATTTTAGGGTTTAACTTTTGGTTTACTTTCTAAACAGAAAAACTTCCCCTCCGGTTTCTAATGTTTTTTAATAGCCTTTAAGTTCATAAACGAGAATATGTATTAATATGTAGACCACAATTTTTCGATTTAAATACCGTCGTAGGCATCGCTTTTTGACGGCTACTTTTATAGATTTTTTTTGCCACGTATCGATTTGGTTTATGGTATTGGACATCGTTGTAATTGAAGATATGAGGATAAGTTAGAAAGCAAAATTTTCAAATTAAGTAGCCGTAAGACATGTTGAAGGCGTGAAAGATTTTAATAGAGATAGGTTTGAAATGCACAAATTTTCACAAATTTCAAAGAATAAAAAGCCAGTAGTGAGCCAAATGTCTGACGTAAGGCTGCAGTATTTTGTGGGCGGAATTGTTCTTTGTGTAGAATTTCACACTTGGAAGGGTGTCCGTGCCGGACTCGCGGTAGGAATTTCCCAATGAGAGTTTTGACTTCTCTTTTTTAAATTAGAAAACATGTCGGATAAAACTTCGGGAGGTAATTGCGGGCCACGGAGCGCAAGCAGCGTAAAAACCTCGCGTGACGTCAAAACTTGGATCAGAAACAGATCATAATCATCCCCACCATTACACAAGGGGGAGTCGAGAGGAGGAGAGGATGCGGAAAAGATAATACGGACACACCGTTGTGTAGTTATAGCACACCGTGTACGTGAGGTTGACGTGTGTACATCACCCTTAGCTCATTTCCATACTTTGTTGCAGCATAATTGGGATTAATAGCCTACTATGAACCTTTGAAAGGGAGGAAGAAGGAGGTGGAAAGAGGAAGAGGGAGGTAAAAGCCCTTGGAAATAGACTCCTGATGGACACTTTCGTGACAAACTCCCCGTGGATACAACGTGTGTGTGAGTTAAGGGAGAGATGAGCACGGAAAGAAAAAAAGATACGAATCACGAAGGAGAAGTCGCTGGAATGCTCGACTACCCATGTAGCGCATTACAAAACATTTTGTTTGTGGTAGTCTGCGACTTAAACAATCTGTTAAGCACAGCTACGAAACTACGGTCTCGGGTTCAAGGAAATAAACCAAAACTTCGAGAAATCCGAAATCCAACGGACTGCAAAGAAAACTGATGACAATAAATAAGGAAATTTAAAACTTCAGTCGCCAACTAGGTTTGTTCTTTAAATGTGAATATAGAGCAGAAAACTTGTAATAAAGCCAAATCCTTGCCTATTTGAATTCCCTAGCGACGTAGATTTACGTTCGGCGTGAAATATCATGATAGAAAAATGCCAACACAGAAAAGAAAAGGAGCAGTGAAAAAGCCCGCTGTTTGCTTGCCTAGCGAGTGTGCACAGCGTTTTTCTTATTTTTTGTAATCTTGACATTTCTAATCAGTCAATCTTCCCACTTGGGCCGCAGCCACAATAAAGAAACGTTTATCTTGGTCTGAGTTTCTCGAATTGTCTTCATGATCATAATTTCTTCCGAGTGTTTGAGGCTTGGGTTAGCAAGTGTACAAACGTTGGGGCTCCTCCGTTGCTTGGGTTATAAGGTATAGAGTCAATTAGGCATCTGTAAACAAGCCCCTTATAGTAGTAGGTGCGATAAGGTAATCAGACAAAGATGGAGAAGCTGAAGTTCCCGAAGTTGTTGGTGAGGGCGATGGTTGGAGAGGGGGTGGGGGGGGGGAGAGGGATGGGGGAGGAGGAAAGGCCAGAAAGGTCTAACAATTCGTACAAACAAAGTTGAAGAGGAGGTTGTCCGATTTAGCGTTGGTCCATGCATAATCAAGTTGAACATCTTTAAATCTCTCTTTTTCTTCCCGTTTTGAGGGGTGAAATATACGGTAAGGTGGAGAAGGTATCATACCTCTCACCGCAGGTATAAGTTTCAACTCCAGAGGACCCTTGGCGAGTTCAAAGTTTGACAGGCCTATCAAGTTATGAAGCTCGGAAGAAAAAAGGAGCCTAGAAAGTTCTTAAGAATCGGCTCGTAATGGAGTACGTGCCAAAACCTGGCAGGACGCAATTATGGGAAGTTAACCGGATGTCAAAACGGCACGAGATAGAAACAAGAAAGATGATTCGAGCCTCGGCTTATTTATTTTCCTAACCCATCAAAATATTTGCAAGCAGTAATAAGATAGCCCCAAACCCATGTGCCACCTTCAGTTGAATCAGGAAATCACCAAAATGATTTCTTGGGTCGACTTTGAATTTCTAAGGCCGAATTTCTTGAATAAAAAAAGGGAGGACTTGAGTTTTCAGAAGCAACAGCTTTATTTTCTGAACGTTGCGATTCTTTCAAAACTTCCGTCATAATCATTGGTAACGAAATTTGGAATGATACCAAGTATATCACACGCGCTACAGTAACAAAGAAAAATTCACATGCTGGTGTATGTATTATTTTACACTCACCTTTGTTTCAGGGGGGGGGGACTTTTCAGAACTGAAACAAATTGATAACGACATGGGACGGGGCAAAAAAAAGGGAAAATGTGTCCCCAACGCAGAAGGGAAGGTATTGGTATGATTATTGAGGAACGTCGTCCATCGAGGACAGGTGGTAGTCTTGTAACGCCGCGGTGTTGCTGCGGTGATGGTTAAAGTGATGCATCTGATGAAGATGGTGATGATAGGAGGGGAATCGTCGGTGATCTTCGATTTCTTCTTCAGGGTCGTCTTCGGCTTCGAGTTCGATATCGGACATGTCACTCTCTTCTTCTTTGACGTGGTGATTTCCCGGGGAGTCTTCCGTGGAATCGTGGTTGGCAGACGTAGAGGTCTTGTGGGATGAGGCATTATTCCCGCAGCCGCTGGTGGTGCTCAGATTCGGGCCTTTATGGTCGTCTTCTTGTTGAACACGTTTGTGCTTCGTCCGACGATTTTGGAACCAAACTTTTACCTGCGACAGAACAGAGAGAGAGAGAGAGAGAGAGAGGGAGTGAGACAAGACCAAAGGGACATGTTCAAACGAATGTGAACTGTCCCACAAGCGAAACAAACAACTCCTCCAGCAAACGACCCTCACACTGTTTTGCATGGAAAGCAGCAAAGTTTTTACGGCGGCCCCGGTGCTGATATAATTTGAAAAGTGTTCGGGTCACAAGATTAACTTGCGTTCTTCCCCGAACAGCGCCCAGAGGGGGAAAAAATGTGGATCGAAATGATAATGTAGATGGTGCGGAACGTCTCTTCAAAAAAGTTTGTATACATTCTTAACGGCTTGTGCTCGTAATGCTGATTAAAGAGAATGATTACGGAGGAAGAGTTTGCGTCATCATCATTTCTCGACAAACGCTGCTGCCATGTTGGCTGCGGACCGTTCATCCATCAGCTACTATAAGTCTTGGCAGTATCAAGCCTCATCTCAACCATCGATATGTGCTTTGATGACAGGGCAATCGGGAGGTACTTTATCATAGAAAGCGTTCTATAGAGCCACTCATCCTCCTTGTCGTCTTTTTAAGGAAAAAGAGACGGCCAGGAAATTTGTATCAAAGAAGGAAAAGACGATGGCAGGATTAAAGGAGAAATGAGTGGCGCAACACTTGAAATCCCCCCCACCCTACCCCTCCCTATAAAGGACAGGAAAAAGAGATACCAACTTCCCAAAGTTATATGCGCCTTGGCGGAGATAATTTTAACGGAGTCTATGCATTGATCGCTGTGTGTACTTGTATGAGAGTGTTCTTAAAAGGCAAGGATGTGGTAAGGCGTTAAGCAATCAAGAGTTACTTCTTCAATCAATTGTGGCTAACCATGCTGCTCTTCTCCATGGGTTACAGTTGAGGCCCTTGCCGACTAACGATTGCGTGTTTTAACGATAAAATCAATTAGATGAGCTTTCAAGGAGGAGGGCTGTAGCGCCGTTTAGTTACGAGGCACTCTACTGACGTCGGTTTCGGGTTACGATGGGTTTCCGGCCCCAAATCAGGGTTCTGGTTTTGCTCGCAAGTAAATAGAGCTACAAAGTTGTTACGAGAACCATACAAGATTCGCGTTCGTTTTGAATTGCCGGGCGTGTACCATTGACTCAAGATTTTGCCCTCCTCCAGCCGACAAATGAAGGCTAAATTTAGTATTCATTGACATTTCTCACAGCTTTGTTGTTTAACGTCATTTACTTATTGTTATTATATACTTATATACATTGACTTGGAGAAATGCGTTAACTATAAAATTGTAGCATTGTTAAGTTGTCTGAGATTTGCCACTGCTGCGTTCCTTGTCAACGCAAGGGAAATAAGCTAATCTGATTTAATACACATGTGCTAAGAAAATGGCAGAGAATGGGCTAAAACGGATAAGTAACACAGCAAAGTTATGGTGGGTTCACATGGGTCGTAAGGTTGTCGTATTGTTGTAACGCGTAAAGGTCAGTTTTAGAAGTCTCATATCTCAAATATTTCAAACGCGTTTGACAGGCGTTCAAATGAAAGAATTCTAAGAACTGATGTTGCGCATTGTGACAGTACGACAACGTCAGGACCCACGTGAACCTAGTATAAAAAGATAGTCTGCAAACTTGTTTATGGAGTTAATAGAAAACATGATTTTCTGGTTGTTTTTGTGCCCATGTTTCTAAAACATTCGCACAAGTCCATTTTTCAGGCTGACGGGTACTTGCCATCGTTTCGCTTTTGTGTCGCGTATTGTCCAGTTGTCTCTAAGATTAACTTGTTTCCGTGTTTAACTGCGAGTAAAAAGTTGCTTAAAACGAAGCTCTACAGAAAATTTGTGATAGGCACATTTGTAAGCGATTACGTTTCGATTTAAAAAATAGCAACATTTAGATGATATTGCCGCTTTACTGAGGATCCAGATGTTTAAAGAAGTGTGTATACTAGAAGGAAAAAACTAAGGACTTGAAATATAATTTCATTCCATTACAATTGACCGACTGAAAAGAATCGCCATTTCAATCGAGACTCTACTGTACACTACTCAGTACCCTATCATTACGAACACTGCGTTTCAGTTAACATTGTTTCTTTACCTTAGAAACAAAGTGTTTCTTCTGTAATATGCGAGGGAAATGAAAGTCCCGTAGAAGTTTAGCCGTTGTTCCGAAGTAATGGAACATTCCATTAGAAAGTCTAAACCGTTGAACATTGTAATTATGTTTGAATTTGTAGTATTTTTTCACTGATGGTCATAGCCACGCAAAAAGTTCTTCTGAGTTCAAAAGATGTGTTGCGTGTAGAGGCCCTATGTATGATAAATAGGAGAATAAACAAACACGACAATTGTTTTCGATGAGCTAGGAAAAGTATTTACTAACGTCTTCCAAAAAATCTGCAGAAACACATTCTACTATCCATGAACTTCCCCAAATCCTGCCTTACGCTCATCTCTACATTCACATCCAGTTTCGAAGGACTTTTTAAGCCAGCTTGTGTTTCGTAGACATTCTTTAACAGAAACACGAGCAATTTATAACAACGACTTGACAAACGTTCTTGTTGAACAGGATGTTAATCCCAACTCACCTGAGTTTCTGTGAGGTTCAAATTTTGGGCCAGTTGCTTCCGTTCTGCGCCTACGACATAGTGGTTCTTCTCGAAGGCGTGCTCAAGTTTCAGAAGCTGAGAAGGACTAAAAGCGGTTCGTATCCTCTTCGGTTTACGGAAGGGTTGCAGAAGGAATCCGGGCAATTCGGGACCTAGGTTGGGGTTGGGGTTAAAAACAAAGTGTCGTCAGCTTTGGTATGATTAAACATCCTCAACAAATATCCCCAAGCACAAGTGTTTGCGTCATAAAAGTGTTCTACGCACCTCCTGGTCCTAAGGGAAATCGTGGTAAAAATCTCTGTTGTCGTGCCAACAACCACGGGTACAAAGGGTTGGAGCTGGGTGGGAACCCAGTACCCGTAACTCCTGTATTGGAAAACATCGGTCCCAAGTTACCCGATGAGCCAACCATGTGTTGAGGTAACCCTCCCAAGCCCATCGGGACTAGGCCGGGTAGGAAGCCCGCAGCTGCCGCGGCCGCAGCTGCTGCAGCCGCCGCGGCGGTTGACCGGAACGCGGATTCGTGGTTGCCGTAAAATGAGGCCCGCATCCCGGCCAATGCATCGCCCAAGTAGCCGGGATGGGAAGCGGAGTGAGACATGGCCGTAGGAACGCTATCAGTTGGTACCACTGTTCCTAATGATCCTCCCGCAGAAGACGAAGAAGACGAGCTACTTTGCCGCAGAAGACTATTAGCCCATTTACTACCTCGATCTCCTCCGCTTCCTCCTAACGCGCTACCACTGGTTCCAGCTGTGGAACTCGTAGTAGGAATGATCCCCAGTCGAAATAGTGCAGACGGCGAGAGATTTCTGTTAGGGCTAGTAGATCTGGAAGGTGAACTCGAAGAATTGGGCGATTCGGAGGTAGGGGAATCGGTACGTTGTACTGGATGTTTGGCAGCATTTGACGCGAAAAGATGTTTAGGGGATCGACGGAATCCGTTGGGAGAAAGGGAATTGCTACGCTCGGGACGCGTCGGCGTAGGTTTAATAGGCCGGGACTTGATTTCTGTTCGTAAGTCGGTACATTCGAGGGCTGCGTGGAAATCCCGTTTGGCGTGTGTAACATCTTTGTTGTTGTCTTTACCAGCGGGGCTTATCAGATTGTCAGGTGCTGGCAAGCCTACGATAGAATCGATAGAGAACCCGATCTTGGGCCGGTAGGAAGGTGGTGGTGGTTGCTGCTGCTGCTGCTGCGACTGAGGCAAACCCGTGGCCGATGGTCGGCTACCGAAGGGTGGTCCGTCGGTTTGGTTGTTGCCAGGACTAGGAGCTCGTGGCATCATCGTCTCCTTGAAAGTTCCAAGTTTCTGTTTTGACACTCGTAGAAACCTGGTACGCAGTAGTTTGGTGATTGTACTTCGGTACGAATCCAAGAATTGTTTTATTGACTAATTAAATGAATGCTACAAGTTTTTTTTTTCTTTTCTTTCTGGCACTATCGAGTTGTTAACCAGTGCAAAGCTTGTCGGAAACTGAACTTTTGGACAATGATACACTTCTATGGCACTTTAGCGTTGCGGTGAGATCTGTTATCGGGTCGCCATAACTGAGAGCTGGGAATGCGTTGGAGTTAGGGGCAAGGGGGGAGGAGGTGAATAATTATAGCCTGGTTATTACCGGCTCTAATGTTCCTTGTCAACATGTGGCAGAATAGGTGCCACGTTTATTGTTGTTCGTAATTCCATTTGGGATAGTAAGCACTGAAGCCAGGTGTTGTTAGACAGTAATTACGCTCACTTGCGGTACTAGCCAATAAACAAAGTACTGAACACATAACAAACACACCATGAAAACATAGCGCCAATTTGGTAAAACATACGGGTCCCCCTTTTCCTTATGACACGTAAAGCACAGAATTAAATGCCCCACATTTTCACACACTTCTTTTTCCTTATTCTCCCCCCGGTGTTGTTCATTTGGCGCAGAACTCGGTACACGAAATGAAGCGCAGTCGTGTTAACTCACCAGGAGAGAGGAGGTGCTGGGGTGGGAGTGGGTGGCCGGGAGAGGGGTGGGTGAGACAGTAAGTACACTCGAAAGGTCATAACTTGGCACCAGGGAGCAACGATTTTTTACCCTAAGAAGAGAGTACACTAATTTTCCACCGTTTTGGAGTGTGTTAGCCGTTGGGGAGCTTTCCACGGAGTCTGCGTTTAAGCCCCCACGTTAGTTCACAGTGGCACACATTCCAATGGAGAACTTGAAATTATCCACTGTGTGTGTTAGACCGGGTGCGGGTTTTCCTCGCCGAGCATGAGCTTCCAACCAAGAAGGCGGGGCTTCGGCGAATCCGAACTCGGCGGAGAGCTGAGGGATCTGCGCGGGAACGAGCGGTTGTGCCACCACCGTGTGTGGGGTCTGTCCGCTCTTACGTATCCATGTTCGCATACTCGAGCATCGAACGTGATGAAGAGGAGACGAGGGGAAAAGAAAGAGAGCGCGCGCGCCGTAGACACACATGTAAAGAGCAAAAGTGGGGATAACACAAAAGAAACACCGAAAAAGGGAGGAGTTAAGCTATGGCGCTATTCAGCAGCTTCATTGGCCCCAACAGTATCTAATGGTTGATAGAAGGGCGGAACCCGGCCCGAGTGGCACGTTATATTTGCATAGGCCATGAATCTTGGAATGGATGGATGGAGGCATTCTTTTCTCTCCCTTTCGTAGGGAGGGGAAGGGGGGTTTGTTATTTAAACAGGAAAAAAACGGACAAGCAAAACGCAGAAGCTTTGATTCCTAGCCGCTGCTGCATTTGGGCAAGTTATTATAGACTGGAGCATAAAATGGGCTGCCCCTATGAATTCTTTTCCGGATTAGTGCGTAAGGCAGAATTTCTTGAGACAACGTGGTGGTCAGGGTTGTAAATAGTTGAAGAAAGAGTCAAATATTTGGAGGTTGTTTCACGGCGTAATTGAAAGGTTTTTCGAAAATGTTAGGGGATGAAAATAAATGACGGTTTTTCCTTTCGGAGAGTAGTTTTCTTTTTTCGCAAGGCAAAGTGAGGAAGAGGAAGAAAAGAATAGAAAGGGAAGAGAAATGCCGTTCAAAATGGCGATTATATGATTACCCAGTTGTATGATTCATATAACGGGGTCACTGCGTTTGCTTTTCTTTCTTCCGAAGAGAATTTTAATTAAAATGTTTGAGTCATCTTTGTTTGTTAAAGGGAACTGTTTGCAAACTTAAGTCTAAGAGTTACAAATTAGTTGCATTGATTGATAGATTGGTCCGTTAGTGCACTTTTTTAATTAGAGGGGGTTGTCAAGTATGAGTAATTGGCTTTATTTTCTCGTGACAGCCGTATGGTTTGCTGCTAGTATTAAAGAATAAACTTGTTTGAGTAACTTAAAAACGAGTAATAAAAAAGTCGTTTTTCAGGTCTATTTTTAAATAGTATATCCAGTAACTTATCCCGTGAATTGCGCGGTTTCTGTCACTTCAAAATCTGAAGGTTTGTATGCTTCGTATCGACATTTCTTCCACCTTACGATAGAAACCATGCAAAGAACGTTAGCAACAATGAGGTGCACGTAACGCCACGACTCACGCAAGCTTTTCAACAATACGACTTGCGTTTGTTCCAATGGACATTTTCCTACTTATTTCCAGAAATTTGTTCGTTGACTTGCATCAGCGCTTAAAAAAATTACTTGAAAATTCGGTTCACCTAAATGAAGCCTGCATAACGGTTGTGTTCATTGTTTGCCTTACAATATGTATTAATACATATAAGTTTTATCATAATAGTTTACCTTAAATATTAGAAGTGACCGTATTTGCTCCATTATTTAGGACAATTCATTTTTTTTTTGCCTTAATGAAAGAAAATATTAAGTCTTGGGATGACATTGTTTCCTTGGCAACTTGCCCACGTCCTTATTGGTATTCTTCATTCTGCTACGTATCAAAACACTCGGAAATGCTGCCTAAAGATGGAAAAAAGTCTAGTTCACCCATTGTGTATCCTAGCGTCTGGTTTCTTTCATAAAACATTCTTTCCCATTCTTCAGGGAAATCCCTCCGAAAAGCATATTTCTCCCTTTTTTCTTTTTCTTATACTTTCTTCCAAATAAATAAAGAGTACGCTTTTTTATGCTCGTAAAAGCCAAAGTTGATTTGTTAGCAAAAGAAAATCAGGAATGACGGCGGTTTAGTGGACCATGCAAAATTGCATATGGTTTTGTGCGCCTGGAAACGAGAGTCTTTCTCTCATTTTTCGTTTTATGGAAGGCGGAGGATGAGAGGGGGAGTGATGAAAAGATTACCGAGACTTACTTAGTGTTATGTGCCAAACCATTTGTGGCAAGTGACGCGGAATCGGGTATCATAACACGAAAAATTCCTCCGGATTCTTTCCTTTTTCTTTCCTTCAACTTCAAACGGGACTCTTGTGTCCAGAAAGGAGAAAAAATGTTCATTAAAAGTGACCTTTTTGATGAATGCATTACATTTGAAAGGAGAGATGAAAACGGATAGATTTTTGAAAGCATGTCTTTTTTTAGACCCAGGTAGCTTTTAATGTGATTAACGGAGCAAGTGCACAAGCCGTTCGAAACATGGCGTTCATGACAAGCGTCAGATTTCTGAAATGTTACCCAATACTGTGACATAATAGAAAGTTAATATATCCATAAAGTGAAAAGAAAAAATAACTCGAATTCCTCTAGTCCGTCAAAGAAAGTTTTCTTAGGATTTTATTTTTTACTTTTTTAGCTAACGAAAGGGAATAAAAGAGATGAGCTCGGGGAGAACGGGGGTGGGGGGTTGAAGTTAGGGGTGGTTATAAGCACTTTTGCTCAGCTATTTGCTCTTCGTAATGTGAAACATTGTTAGCTTTCCCAAAAGGAGAGCGTATAGAAGCCCAGCGAAAGATTGAGAGGAGCCAAAGTTGGGAGAGCCAAAACTCCAAGCCGGGGCAATGGAAGAGTTCTGTTTCCGTTTTCCGGCGAGAGCACAGCACATAAAAGGGAGCTATAGTGTACGTTTTGTGAGTTCTAGTCCTAAGTTGATGGCCGCTCATAAGCGAAGCAAACGGGGCCGTGCAGGAAATCTATCGTCTGCCAAATGGGACCTTTATCTTCTCCTTTGGCTAGCAAGAAATGGCTCACTTTCTTGTATTACACCACTTTTCCTCCCCTTTTTTGTGCGTCTTCTACTCCTCCTTCTCCTCAAGAGTATAAAACACGAGGAAACAATTACATCTTGCCCGTACTTCTTGTAATACAGTAAAGTACACCAAAATATCCACTTAAGAAATTTTTGTTTTTCCATCTTAAGAAAGAAGGCTAATTCTTCCTCAAAGTATTCTTCTTTATTTGTCAAATGACAGGAAATTATTTTTCTATTCAAAATGTAGCGAAGTTAATAAAAAGAAATATTCGTGGACGGAACAGATTACAGTAGCATTTCTACTTTAGTCAACGTAAATGATAGAAACCCTTGGATGGTTTCAACTGCTTTATAGTATTATTTGACGAGCAGTATGTTTTTTTGTGTGTTTATTTCGAATTTAAGCTTTATCGACGGGTATTGTGTTCCCTCTCTGACATTCTTTTCAATGATAAGTTTAACCACGACCAAAGGGAGGGGTGTTATAAATTACATAAAAATTGGTTCTTGTTTTTATTTTAGGAGGACGGCCAAGTTCAAACGTTATAGAAAGCTAAATAACTAACACAAATAAAGCACTCTCTGTTAATTTACGGTTGCATTAAATACGAATGTAATAATACCATACGAAATGCATTTTGCTATCTATTACTATTTATCAGTACAGTAAGTCCGGAGTGTTTTTCGCCCATAATTAGTATTAGTAACTTTCAGTGCGTTCCTATCAAGTAATATGCTTCGCAACCGCCTTGGGCCGCTCTATAATTAACAAAATTGGAGTTCTGCTGTACAAGGTACGTACAATTCGGTGGATTTTGTGTAGTTTCGATTTATGAGGCTCCAGATAGCAGTTTGAAGCTGAAAGTGATGAGAACTAGACTTATATACATACAAATATACATGTATTAAGTACAGGGCGCTTGCCTGAGCAATATCACACACCGTTCTCTCGCGAATTTTATAGAACCCATAACAAAGCTTTCGCAATGAAACTTTCATTGCTGTCCATACCTTGTAGTTACCAGAGGATCTTTTCCTTGGGTCCCTTTTATTAACGAGTACTCTGCACGTGGACTTGCACCATGCTTCGAACTGCAGGATTGCAAACTGCAGGTTGCTAGTTTGGGAAGAAATCTGCCTTTAATTAATTAATCTTAAATTCAACAGTCACTTTTCTGTCTATTTTTTCTGAATGTGTTCGATAATCCTTCCAGAAAATTCGTGATGGAATGCTCAAATATTTTTAATAAGGGTACAATGAAAGGGACTAAGAAAGAGAAAGAGAGCGGTTTGTCAATTAGCTGAAAACTAATGAGACAAGGTGGTGTGTGTGTGGGTTGTTGGAATCTCACCATCGGACAACGAGCAAGAAAAGGCACGAAAGACTAAATTGGTGAAGAGAGGAGGGGTGGTTTAGGGGAGGAAGGTAAAGAAATGTCAGTGGGTATCTACACGTATAGTATCTAAGGTTACCCTCCTTGCCCAATTTTTACCCCCCCCCCTCCCACTACCCCCTCCCGTTTCTCCTATAGTCTTTAGCTGTCTGCTAGTATATATCCATCTGTCTTTTCTTGCTTTAGTTGTCACGGTCCGATGGAAAAACGCTTCTCGAGACCTCCCGCTAAGTGCAGTGGACGTAGTGGACACTAAAAGCAAGTTTTGGTCTCCTCTTTTGTGTGTGAAAAGACAAAAGCTCCTGGCCCAAAATACCTTTTGAGTTCGGGGGGGTATATGGCTGTGGGGGTTAAAGGGGGTTAGACATTGTTATTGGGTGACTTTTAAGGACTTCGCCAAAACGAAGGAGAGGAGAAAGCCGTAAAAGGTTGTTTAACTTGATGAGCTCTGTTAAGTGTTCGAATATATAAATAAGAGGGACTCTATAAATACTACCACGGTTTACCGAAAGGCGGAAGAGAGAGAAAGAAATACGGTTTAAAAAAAAGGAACCTGTCCAGAGAGGTGCGATATGGTGGGGGGGAGGGGGTGGGTTGTCTTGTACCAGCGATGGTACGTGCAGTCCGAGGTGAGGTGAAACGCCCCCTACGGTGCGAAACCACTTAGTCTTGTCCCTTGTTAAGGAATTGGGGACCGCAGCAGGATACCTTTTTTTCGGGGTTAGTTTTAACTTTTGAAATTGCGTTGGGGATGCAGAACTTGGCTTTTGTCAGTTGTTTGGTAATGTGTAGTAAATGGAGAACACTGTATTGTATGCGTGTACCCAAGGCAATTGATGGGATGATAGACTTGTCGTGGAATAACAAAGTTCGGAAAGAAATGGAGCGCGGGAAAAGTTCGTATGTGCTCGGCTTTTTTTCGTCCAAGGGATTATGAAGCTCATTAAAATTACATTGGAAGAAAACGTGCTTTTTGAAACTTGAGACGGTGGCGTAAAGAAAAAAAGAGGTTTTTAAGAGTAAGGCAAGTTGATCTTTGGATGTCTGGCGTTTTGGTTTCTGAGCTGCGTTTTTCCGAACGGGGTGGTAATATTTCTTAGGGTTACGAGCTTATCGGGAGAAACGATTTGAAGATGTTTTAAAAGCTTTTTAAGAAGTTAAAAAGCTTAAGTAGAAGTTGTTCAACCCTGGAGTACTAAGTGATGTACACAATTGGTAACAGGTCTATTTTTTTCCTTGTAGTTCATCTATTTGTGCTTATTTTTAGGAGAAAAAACAGGGTTTAAGAGGCTATGAATAAAGACGCATACTTGCGAAACAAGTGCGGTGGTTTTACTGTAACTAAGCGAGGAAAGATGCGTGTTTTTTTGTGATAGGTTGCTTTTAACGAAATTTGTGAGTAAAATTTCGGCAAGAGTGGAAGTCATGAGCTGTTTTTTTAAGATTTGTTCATGGAATAGTCATTAACGTCGAGTCAATTAATACGTTAGCCCCTGGCGAAACATAAACGAAAAGACCCACATGGTGAGACAACGAAAGCGCAAGTTCAAAATATGACAAGAAATATCAGATTTGTGTCTGTCATTAGCAAAAATGTCAACGTATCATTTCACACTAATCTAACGCTGAACTGTTTGCAAATAATCCTCACAGAAAGTTCAAACATTGAACGCAAGTGTCAATTGACAGGCTTAGCTGAGCCTTTAAAAACTAAAGAACCTATCTGCATGTTAAGTTAAAGATTAGGGAAACAGTGAAAAGTTAAAGAGTATGAGTTTAAACAACCGTTTTTTTTGTTTGTTTTTAAGAAAATCTCCAGTATAGAGCCATACCTGAATTACAGCTCCAAAGCATAGCAGATAACTATGTAAACTCCTTCTTGACGAGAATTTTTGTATTTGTAGTCCTTCTTAGAGACAAATTCCAAGCAGTTCCTTCTTAGAGACAGGCTCAATCAACTTTTAATTCCACGAAAGAGACGTTAAACGTGGGTTTGGAGACTTTGGGTTTTATTTCTCATCAATCTTGGATATCAAATTGAGCAATTTGGGGCATAATTCTGTTTATTATCAAGCAAGGCAAATTTTACTTAACAGTTCGCTTCCACTTACAATTCCTGAAAAATTACTTCATTTTCTTAACTTGCCCTGAAGTCACCGTGCCAGTAAAAAAAATTATTTCGTTCAGGCTTTATTCCAAAGGTGCTATTAATTGGGTTAAACGACTGGCCTGCCATCACAACCTCTTGATACTTTTGTTATTGAGCTTTGTTACCAACCAGTGACAACCTTGCGTGCCCGTTTACCATCTGTGTGCACGTATGCAGTATTCCACAAACGATAAGCTTCGAAAACAGTTCGGACTTGTCATGAATTCGCGCGAAAAGCAGTTCGCGGGTCAGTGGACCCTGCGAACTGCCTTTGACACGACAGTGCCACGCACACAGGTTTATTTCCTAGCCTATGTTTGGACCAATGTCACAGTGGAAGTAATATAGTACAGAAAGAAATAGTATGCCTTTATGGACTTTGGTCCCGCAGCTAACGATACAAAGAATAAACAACATGTAGGTAAGATGCCTGTGTAATATTTGAGCATAATACACTCCCCGTTGTTCAGCTCATTTAGGCGTGTGTCCATCTCGTCTGACACGTAGTGAAGCTTCTGCCCAGCTTGAAACAGTTTGACGGTAATGTAGGCTTGCAAGCCACTCGTTTGTTTTGTCAAGTGTATGTCGAAAAATTATAGTTAAGTAAACCAAAACGCTTGTGTGAAGTTTAGTCCCTGCTTGTCACATTTCGTATAAGCGCGGGAAATTTTAGGTCTCATTCTAACAAATTACGAAGGGGTGAAGTCAGTTTATTAAGTGACAGAGGCGTATAACTTTTTTTTGCTTTTAATTAAGGACACGAATGAGCCATTTGAGTAGTAGAACTTTGAGTATAGCTCTGGCATGAGAAGCGAAGATTTAGAAGCGTTTGGGTAATTGAAGAACAGTACATTGTGATATTACGCATCGCAGTTAGGATACTGATATTATAGCTTATCATCAATGTCCGCTTTTTCTTCGCTGCGTGTTATAAGTAGAATATGACGGGGGATTTCGGAAGACATGGGGATTTTGTTGCAGTATAGGACAATTACTCTCACAGGTGCAGTAAACTATTTAATTATAGGTTCTTGCGTTCGTTTGAAAGTGTTTAACTATTTTATAGGTAAGACAATATGATTATGTTTGTGCAACGTTCCGTAGCATAGCAAGAGAAATGGACGTGGAAGCTATTACACATGTTTCTGTCATTGCCTTGAATTGGTGGTATTGTTCTGCATTTGATAAACGCGTTCGTGTGTATTCCTCCCTCAATGGCTCCGTGCTATAGAAGAGCTAAACTGTCGATACACTATTTTGATTACTTTAACAAGCACGTCTGGTACTGCGTTGGAATCATTATGACAACACTTTGGCTATGTCTTAAATACTGGGAACAACTGAGTACGAAATTGGCCTAATAGCCCTAAATATTTCCGCCATATGTTTTGGAAAAGCAGTTCGCCATTTAACTAGAGGAGTAAGGGCGCGTGTCAGTGTGTGAATGTTGTGCTATCTGCATATGTAATTACTTAAATGTTCTACACGTTGCAACACAACGAAATCGAGACGGGATTAAAAAAATGACTTGTTTAGCGAGGATATTATTACATTGCAACATCGAGGTCATTGAATTCTACAGAGTGTTCTGTCGAAGCGTACGATAGAGCTTGAAACGTAGAACAATAGGTATATATTTGGATAGAAAAGCACGATTAAGTCACGTATATTGTCCAATTATAAGCAGAAAGCCTTTCACCTGTGTTTGACAAGCTCATTATAAGTATATTGTATTGAAACTTGAAAATAGCCCCGTTACGTGACGTAGCATTCATCTTGGAAACATTAGCTCGAGTGTATAACATCACAAACGATTAAGTCTTGGATGAAGCTCTCAATGAATGAACGAAAAAAAACTAAATCCATACACTTCGAAAAACGACAGAAGCTCGATTTACACTTTTTATAGCTTGAAACTTACTATTAAAATATTCAGACGTTTAGAAATTCGGTAAAGTTTCTAAAATATCTAAGTCAACATCAAAACGTATTTCAAAAGCGTAGAAAAATTGGTTGTATGAGGAAGCTTAGAGTTTTAGTAACAAGGTAGTTTCAGACACAAAAATTAATTGGACACTTTCAGTGATGTTCAATTTCTTTATTCTTATTCAAACTACATGGGCGAAATAGAAATTCATAATTGAGTGTCTCGTAGACTCTTGATTTTTAACTTACTCGTCAAGATTTGTACACAAATGTAAATATAGTGGCAGTGGGTACCAGCTGACATGAGATTTCAGCGCAGATCTGGCCCAAAGATCGAGTTGTTCAAGAAGCCGAGCGCGTGGTTGTTACCTTCGCTTTGGTCGTTTATATAGAAATGTCATTAGTTATAGTGTTACTTAACCGAGTGTCACGGTTGTGATAACGTTCCGAACAAGCGAAAACAAAGAGGCTTAGGTAACGGAACCGGCCTTCACCCGCGCAATGGTCTGAGTTATAATCATTCTTATTCCTTTAATGGTGAGAATCGTGAGCTCGAAGTATTGGATTTTCGGGTGCGAGGCCTAACTGCTTTCTGGCTTCATCCTCGGCAGATCGCATTTTAGTTTTCTACATCAAAACATTGTCTGCATTTTCACCTGGTGGAAGATGAACCTCAGAGATAATCTGGTTTAATCTGATTTTTAAAATATTTTACGAAAATCTTGATGTGAATATTTTGAGTGAGCTCCTACTCCAAGGCAAACGTTAGATCAACGAAATGTTTCTGCTTTAGAGGATTTTAAGACATAATCAGTCAAGAATCCGCATTAAAAAGGTTGATCCTCAATAAATAAATGGATATGAAAGTAAAAAATCTAAAAGAAAGAACGAAAGTAAAATATAAATAAAACGACGTTAAAAAATCAAATATGCCAGTACATAAAGGCCAAAGTTATAACGAGCGCAGCTCAAGCTGTTAACGCGGAAAATTTGCGCTCTGTAAATTATGGAGTAAAACAATAGCTAAAGCACGACGCGGCGTCCTATTTCGTTGTGTTTTTATTTTCAGGCAATACATTAAGCGTATAAGTTCCTTATGAAGAAGTGTACAAAGTGTGAAAGTTCAGTTTCAAGCGTTGGGCCACCTGAAAAGGAATCTCGTTTAAGCTTAGATAAAGGACATTCATGTGACAGCAATAGCCGTTGAATGTCCGGCTAATTCGTTTCACACTTATAACGGCCGGGAGAGTGCCCAAAAGCCTTTTCATTCTCCGCGTCCTCCCCGCGTCCTTCCTTCGCTCTTTTCATCCTACCAAACCATATAATAGCCCAGCAGAAAGTGACACAATAGGGCAGTTGACTTCAGCTCAGTTGGCTTTAACAACTCCCGTCAAGTTTTAAGTCTATATAACAACCATAGAAGTGGAGGGGAAAATGGGGTAGGGAGTTAACTTCATCAATGCTATAGAAAGGAGGAGGAGGGGGGGCAACTTGGCCCGTTCCTCATGGGTGAGCCGACTCAATACCAACTCATAAGTCCCCCACTACACACTACCCTAACTCCCTCTATTCACCCCACTCGGTCGTCTTCTCTTCATCTAAAGGTCGTATGATTGGCGGACAATTGGTAGCCAACATATCCTCTGCCGTTATTTGCTGCCGTCCCACCGTTGTTATGAGAGAAGGTTCACAAGAGCCAGATTTCCTTGCGTGTGATCCGCTCGTTCGCTTTCCGCTCTTTTCCCCTATCAAAAGAAGAGCCCTAAATCGAAACGATCCCCCCACCAAACTATCCAAAGTGTGCAAGAGCTATCAACCATCAACTCCGGACTAAAAGCCTTAGATACACTCACGCTGTGAAGCTTTACGCACCCAGATTAGCGTGAACATTGGCCATTTCGGGGAGTCAACAAAAGGCCAACGAATTATAGGATGTCCTGAGGAAGAACAGGAAGTCGAAAAAAGAGCAGAGGGAGGCAGTCCCCACGACCACCCTCTTCACTGCCTTCGCCTGTTAGTTGCAAATGGATTCTTTAGTCAGTACGCTAGACAAATATTTATAGAGCCGAGGTACAGAGCGCTTGGGCTTTCTTTCCTGCTTTAAACTTCGTTATTTTGATTGGCTACTGAACTTTATGATACACTGTGTGGTAGTTGTGTAATCGTATTGCTTTGGAAGGAGAAAGGATGCAGTCGAGGATCGGTATTGTCATGCAAATGGGTCTTGTTTCTGTAGAGTGGCTTTGGTTGTATGGTAGAGATTTTTTTAAGACCGTTTTAACCGACGCGTTTGGTATTGATTAAAAGCGTGGCTGGGACGCAGACGCCCACTTTAAAGTCTTTAGGGGCAAAAAAAAAGGAATGGAATGTAGACAGACAGCGCTTGGGTAGAACGTGTATAAGAATTTCCGGTAGTTTTTTTGCGATTTTGGATGTTTTGGCGGAATTCGTAGATGAATTGTTCAGCCTTTTGCTGCAAGATTTCGGTTGAGCTAGTTGTGTGGTCCCTGGTGATGGGCTTTTGGAAGTGGCTCATTTTCCTTGATGGCACGTCCTTGATAATTGCTCTTAAGAGGAAAAGAAGTTTTGTATGGCGAATTATTTTTATTACGGCATGATTTCACGCTTTAACTGGCGAAAGCTTTTTTGCGTTCATTAATAAACTTGGTGGTCCTGAACTTGTTCGTCCAATTTTGAGATCATCTGAAGGCGTGCTTCCTTTCTATTAAGTGGATAAATTGTTGGTAAAGTACCTCACATTGTACAGAGGTTAGGTTCGAAAAGGTCGGGCAGTTAGTTATTTAATTTGAGTGAGTTGTACTGAAACCTTACAATTTAAACGAGATTGGAGAAGTGTACTTAAAACACCGTCAGTGGATATAAGACCCCATAAGACGCCGCGCTTCGAAAATTATTCTGAGTATTTCAGGTACAGCTGCTACGATTAAATGCAAAATTGTAATTTCTTTTGAAATTTTGAACGTTCAGAAACGAAGCACACAACACTCTCTGAGACATTTGAGTATCACATCCTTATTGGGGCACGAACTGGTACACGTAATCAAGTGTGTGCAAAACAAGTAATGGCTGAGACCCAACCTTGAACTCACCATGGAAAATGTGGTAATTGGAAAATGGTGGAAACTGAAAGTCTTCAGACTCGAGGAAAACTTGAATATTTAAAACAATATTTCGACATTTGCAAGCGGGAACTTCTTGGTTTGGATTCACTCTCATATTTTTTCGAAATATGGATACTATTAAACATTTGAATATGGCAAAGCTTGTGTAATAGTTCAGTTAGCGAGGTAGTTCCTTAAATTACCTCTACACTTTACTTAGTTTAATAAACCAGATCTTTAGGATGCATTTTTTTCCGCGAACCGAAGTAGCATCGCCTATTGACTTACACTATTCTCCTTTCTTTCTTTACATTTCTCTCAATTAAGCGTGCCCAAACAGAAAGTCTTTCATGTTAAATTTCAATTTTCTTTCCTCATAGGACATTAAGGTAATGCAATCGTAGTCGTGAAATTTTGGGACTAATTTCGAGCGCGTCGCAGTAGAATCGTGTCAACAATTTAAACTTGATTTGGTCGTACATTCGCCCATCAGACTGGGTCACAACCTTGGTCAACGACAACATATCAGTGTAAGACACATTATGTGAACTAACAGTGTCATTTTGTGTTCCCGCCGCTGAGTTGTCTGTACAAAGCCTTTGCGACTTTGCATCAAACCGTCTTCCCAAGTTCGCCAGTTTGAATAGCGCTTCGCCGCTATGCATTCTTGCAAACCGATAACCGTACGGCGAGTCCCCACTTGGAAAGTGTTTTGCACCTCTGCTCCATGGACGTCCAGCGTTTCACACGTGACAGAACCAAAGGCGTTGCTTACCTTTCTGAAAAATCTCAAGGCAGAGATGCATAGCGTTCTTTGCATTGTTGTTGAATCGGCTTCATTTTTCAGTTAGTTTAGCATATTTTTGAATTAATACAAGGAAAGTAGTAGTATTTTTTAATGGAGGACATCTGTGATGCCCCCAAAAGCCCATGTTAGTCAAAAAACGGATGATCTCCACACGAATTTCCGACACGTACCACAAAGCCCCCCAAAAGTCATCCAAGCAAACGAGAGACTGATTTGGAACGAGTGATAGTACCACTGATAATAGTGAAGAAGGAGAAGAGGAGTAGGCTCTTAACAACAGCTGTAAGCTCCAGGCCAGCACCTTTTCTTGAAAATGTGGGCAACAAGGCCTCTAGTGCCTTCCAAAACTGTCGGGAATAAGACCAACAAGTCATACCAGCAGGCAACAGGGGCAAATATATAATAAGAAGGTTGAAGAGGATGCCGGGAGGGGGGCGGAGGATCTTATAAGAATGATACAGAAAATGTTCAAACTGGCTAAGATAGGACCATGGGCAGAGAATAAGAAGGCCAAGAGGGGAAGGTGGAGGGGAAAGGTAGATCTGTATGCTTCCACACATGTATTATGATAGACAAAACCTCAACGAAAGCCGGACATACCAGTGGACACACTTGACTTTAAGGGCACGAAATAAATCTCGTCCCAACTTTTCCCTTCACAATCACTGTGGCCTGCTACGTGTAAGCCAGATGGATTAAAAGGCTACTCTTAGGAAGCTCAAGTAGACGGCGCAGTGAAAACGCGTCTAGGTTTCACATTCCTCGAGCTTAGCTTACAAGGATAATCCCTTTCTAGGGGATTCGGTGTTATTCTTGCGAGTGTGAATTGAAAATCGGTCGAGGTGGAGGGCAGAGCGGAAATTAAAGGCCGAACAAAACTTGGAGCCGGAGAGAGAGAGAAGGAGGAGGAGGGAAGAAGAGGCAGAGAGCGCCAAAACATCTGCTTTGGATATCAACCGAAAATCTGTGTTGGCATTATCATCATATCGCAGTTGAGACAAATCATTAGGACTTGTGAAGACGGGAAAATGGGACCAATTTGATGCGGGCGTATGTGCACAGCAAGTTTCTAACCCAAGCGTGGTCGTCTGAAGTAAATGATCTCTTAATGCATAAAAAATATTGGTTAAAACAATACTTGTTCCGTCTTTATTAATAATTATAAAAGTTTTTTGGGGTTATTACAAGTGCATGTAGATCCGTGTACAATTGGAATTCTCATGCTAAGTGGATTCCAAGCGAGCTTTCTTGTATATAACTTGGCATGTTCATAAGAGTTAATAAGAAATATACTCTTAGTATTAGACTTGTCTCCTTCATTTCAATGTAAACGAAATATTTTTTTCGAAATAAACTTTAAAGCATAATTTAGCGATATTGATATTAGTAGAAACTTCAGCTGTGCATTAGCTTGCATCAAAGTTGCGTAACGATATTCTTTTTTTTATATCTGCTTGCTAACATTCACGCCGTTCTAGTCCAAGGCATTAATTACCGCGTAAGTCGGAACCCTGGTTATGCGCTTCTACCATAGGCTGTAAAAAAAATCCGCGTAAAGCGAGTCCGTAAGAAAAGAACGGTCCCTACCTCCCGCTTTTCTGTAACGATAGGTTTTCCCAGAACGAATCTGTAGCGTTACACGAGAACTGTACTAAACTGCCCGTGTCTGTGTGTGTGCGTGGAGCTTAGTAACACTCTGTTGGAAACGGTTGTGAATTTCTACGAGTCTCGTGTCATTTTACAGTGTCAAAAGGTCACCTGGAAAATGACCGTCGAGTTCAAGAGTTAATGAGCTTGGCAGATGGAGTGTGTAACTTGTTAATAGCGCCGCTCAGTTTCTTTTTTTCCATCCTTTCCCCTTTCCTTTTCCCGTCTTGCTTTCTGATCTAATAAACGTTAAATGGACTAAAAGTCTACGACCCAGTTTTCGCCCTTTTGACACGCTTGTCACATACAAAGTTTGTTAAGGAATTAACAAGTTTAGCCCCTCCCTCCCAACTATGAATTTATGCGCCATAAGCTCTTTGTTCGAGCCTTTTTACATATTATAACAAATACAAGTTCATTTTATAATGCAAGATGGTGGCTAATGAATGGGTGGAGACCTTTCTTCGCCTAATACATTATTCCGTTTTTAAACTTGATTATGCATAACCTTGTTATATTGTTCAATTAAATTAATTATCTAAATTCGCTGTCGAAAAAATCTCCCAAAAAAAGTTTTTCATTAGTAACCAAAGCGAGTCGTTACTTTAAGTTTATGCCTTACAATGTTCCATGTTTGCATTGTTGCTCTCCTAACAGCACAAAAGCTCTTTGAGAGCGAAAGAACGGAAGGGCCCGAGAAGTTATATTGAAGTATTACAGAAAATGGGCGGATCTTTCCCTTTTTAGCTGCAGGATCCCATTTTCCCTCATTATTTATATAGCAGCTTTCGTGAAAGAATTCCTTTTAATATGAAGCAAGTTAATAATATCTATCGGAAGATACTCCATACCGTACTCGCCCTATTCGGGATGAGCTGCTTCAACTTCCCCGCCCAGATCGCGTTCAGCCACCGTGTACACGGTAGTCAAGACCTTTTTCTCCTCACCACGTTTTTTTTAAACACAAGAAACCTACATTTATTAACAAAGGAGAAGATAGAGGAGGAGGAGAAAGATCCAGCCTCAATTTTGAAAAAAGGATCAAACTACTCTTTATTCCATATGAGAAGCTCCGCCCGATTCCTCATTGTTTCGTCATAGCATAAATATTTTCTATTAATTTCCCAAATCGCCTTTTATCGATAACATTGTACTTTAAGCACAGGAAAAAAAATATTTGGAAGGTAAAAAAAGGCAGAAGACAGACACCACTTTAGCTCCCAGCCCCGCCTCCTTCACGTTTTTAGTTGCGCATTTATTGAGCTGCCGGTTTGAGACAAGAGCTTTTAAAGGTTATAGAAACGCTTAAGTATAGAATAAAGCTGATGAAAAGAAAGGGAAGCTATTGGCATGCAAATTTCGGGTATGCAATTTTATTTTTTTAGTGTTAGTCGCTTACTTAGCCATTCCACTGAAGCTCATTTATTAGCAGCCAGTTTAGGTTTCGATAAAGTCTACACGTAACAGTAATTTCTTGCTGTAAAACATGTGGGGAAAAGCTTTGAAGACGAGGAGATGCAGCTATTGTGTTTTTATTGGTATATGGTGCTTCGATTCTTGTCCCTCCTCTTCATCTTCTTGGACTGGCGCAGTCTTGGCCGAAAAATTATTTGGTATTTCCCATTTCGTAAATAAAAAAATACTTTGTTTCTATGTGATTAGTATTTCTATTTTTTTTCTTTATTAACGATATTTCGTCATTAGTTTTGCTATTATTTTTTAGCGTAAAAATAGTTTTAAACGCATCCGTTTATTTCTCCATTGGAGCCTCAAGTACCAGCTTTCTTTTTCTTTTTCTTACGACATGGTACTATTTTCTTGTTGGGAAGGAATACAGTCTTGGGCAATAAAGCCAGTGAGAGGGGTGTAATTGGGCGAAGGGATGGGGGTGCGGAGGGGCGATGTATAAATGAGTAAATCGAATGAAACGCTCAAACGCGTGTTATCTAACGCGACCCTGGGGAGATTACTGCTGACAGATCCATGGGGTTTGTGTGGAACACAGCGACGAAACTTAGCAAGCCGCACCACATCTACCAGGCATTTGGTACGTTATGGGCTGCCTCCGCCCTCGCCTTGCTTTAAAAGCGATGGTGGTTATGGTGACGAGTCCCCGAAGTACCATCTTGGGCTTGAAGTTCCCGACGCGTACATTTCGGTCAACAACTTTTTTGTTGGTCGGAGTAAGACGAAAAAAGGGTGAGAGGGGTGAAAAAGTTTGTGGATATGGGTGTCACAGACACTTTGGGGAGATCAGAATCGAAAATGGAGGCAGATATATAGAGAAACAGAAGGGGCGGAATCTCATTCAAATGCAAATTGTTGAAGAGATTTATGCTTCAGTGTTGGGCTTTGTGGCGCGTTGGTGAAAATCACCTTGCCACGTTCGAGTTCGAACTTTTTACCCGCCACCCTCTGGTTCTCCCCCTCCCCCTTTTTCGAATTACAGCAAATTGTCTTTCTGGTTGTGAAAACAATGAATAGAAATGCAAGGTGCTGTTGAAATAGTTAAAAAGTACTGTGTTCGCCATTGTATTTGACGATACGGAGCGAAAGAATGGGACAAGCGACGCGAAACATTTGCAAAAGTAACTAACACTGACAGCTGTAACGCAGGAGGTATAGAAATATCATATAAATAGTGCGTAATCAGGAATAGTTTTGCGACGTAAAGTACAAGTGGATGGGAACGAGATCAAATTTCATTGTAGTTAAGGGTAACTCAAGTTGACAAGGAAATATAGCGCTTAGCGAAGTTGAGTTCAAGGGGAATTTAAATGATAACGTTGGCTAACAATGCCGCAATGAATTGCTTGTCACATTTTTTGTTGTGTTAAAAGGAGTCGTTACCTTTCGTGTACTGTTGGGGTTCTTCTTGGTGCGACCCTATCCAGGTTTGCGATTTCGTCTTCATTTCTTTTTCCGCGTTTCGACACGCTTCATTCTTACTATAGCTCTTATTTCTTTAATTTCTTTTTCGTGCGTCCACGTCGTTTATTACACCGTTTCCATTTTTGGCGAGTTGAATCAAATCATCTCTGTCCTCGATTTTGAGTTATTACCCTCACGGAAATTTTCGTTGCATTTTGTAAGAGTACCCAGGAACATTTTTATTTGTCGCATTTTCCAAAGTTTTTTTATCACTTTTACGTTTGGCTTATCATTTGATTTAGTGCAACTACAGCTTACTAGTGCATTCCTAGTCGTTAAAGTTTTACCTTCAAGTCATGATGGAGTGTTGTTCTTTACAAGTGGTACAAGTTACCTAATAAAGTTTGTACATATTATTCTTAATCATTAGGTGTACGAATTTTGTATGTGTACAGTGTTTTTTAACTGTTTAAATTTCGTGCTATGTACTTGAGTAATTTTTCATTCTAAATCATTATTCGTAGTATTTTAGAAGTAAAATAAGTAGTTTAAACCATGAAAGGGAATTCTTACAATTAACGTATTCATGTACGTCTTGACGAATCGTATTACGCGTAACTTTAATTTTTTGCTGTTTGCACTTTGTAAAACACTCCTACTTACGTTCAGTACACCAAAAGGTTAGGACCATATTCTCAGAATTGCGGGCCTTTGTCTGATTCTTAAGCAGGCTATCATCAAATCACAGTACGGAGCGTTTTTCTAATTCTTTCATGTGGCCCAAATTAGAATCTCAGCCGAGAGCTGATTATGGAGGCCTTAATGATAATGGCAAGTAAACGAGTGTGTTATTGATGGGCTTTCAGACTTTACCCTCATGCTCCTTCGTTTTTGCGGGTACTTTGGTTATTACTTCCAAGTAAACTTACTTTTAATTTCGTTTTAGCAGTAATTTACGGGGGAAAATCGACTGTAAAGGTGCTGTTTTTGTTCCCTCAAATAATGGTACACGTTGAAACATACGAGTGGAAGAAGCCCGGCCCAAACCTACAGCCAAACATTTTTGTTTCCCCCCACTGAAAGGTAGAACGGTGCCAGTTCCTGGTCCCGAAAACAGCACTCTAGCAAATATATTGTTTATTTCCCGAGGGCGCGTTGGGGTCTTAAGTATCATTTTGTGGAAACAAGATGAAGAATAACGAAGTCCGTCTTGTCTGCGCAGAAGCTTTGACTATTAATTTAACGCCTTTTGAAATGCGCTGCCCAGTCAAGGCAAAAAGCTCCAAGAGAAGAGTAGCCGTTGTTTTTATAGAGAGAAAGACCGGGGTGCCCCCCCCCCTTCCTCCTCCTTTTTAGCTCAGGGGGCCAAAGCGTTTCGGACGGACACTGATGTATGAGCCTGTGCTGGTGACTTTGAGCGAAAACGATAACCTGACGCAGGTAAAAAGAATAGACAAGTCCAGAAACTGACCGCTTTGGCATTTAAACGAGTGAGAGCCACGAGAGGGAAAAGAAAAGATAGAGAAAGAGAGACAAAACCGGGCAGATTATAATACCTTGTCCCTTTGTGGAACTTGACATGACCAAAAGAGCAAAAGGAGACCAAGAAGACCGCCTTGGTAGCTTTGGCCTCCCTCTTGAGAAATCTGCTCTAGCTCGCTCGCTCTCTCTTTCTCGGTCTCCTCTGCTTCCACCTCTTCTTCGCCTCTCCAAACCTTACAACTTGACTTGTGTAACGTGCTCCCCGTCGCCCCCCCCCCCCCAAACAAGATATTCCAAAACCGTCCCGTAAGCTGGACATCTTTGCCATCGTTGTAATTAATTGGATCCATGTAAGATCCTTTTCATTTAGTGCCCAAGGAGCAAAAATCAAGAAAGAGCAAAGAAACACAACACTGGAAATAGTACTACGATGGGCCAAAATAGTGTTAACACACGAGTTTGTGTATGCGTAGGAAAGCAAAGTTGTGCTGTGCGTTATGAGACGATGTAATAGTATTGTAAAGGGGAAAGTCGATAAAATACCAATAATGAATTTGGTGATAGGCGTGGTATTTTCGGAACTTTACATTAAGCAAATGATTGTTCACTTTTGCCAGGATTAGTATCGTTGAAAAAGGAATAAAACTTTAATTTTAAACGATATTGGAAAAACAAATCCAATCGTGTTTCGAAACGCGCAACGAATGCTGGCAATACACCTCAAAATATTGTACTCAAAAAAGTGGGGAAAATAAATTAAAATTGTTAAATAAAAATGGTACGTTCAATAAGTTCTCTTCTGGCTTAAACTAATCCTTTACACCATGAAATAGAAGCTTTACTACAATTTAGTAATAACAACGTAATTCTGCATATATTTTAAAAATTAAGCAATTGAATTATTAAGAGCTGGCGAAGTACTGTTCAAGAAGTAAGGCTTGTTGCCAATCGAAGGAGTTGAAATTGGCCTAAAAGTTTAAAGAAGGTTAAAAGTGTGGTTACAAGCTGGGAATCCGTTTGGGAAGATCCAATTAGAGGGTGTAATTACCCCTCTTATTTACCTGGGTTTTCGGAAGGGGGGTAAAGCCTTTTGTCGAAGGGTTAAGACTTGGACTGAAAAATTCCGTGTTCTCTGGGGTTAAGTGTGGGCTGAAAGCGGTGGCTGGGAGATAATTAAAGATGAAAAGGCTAGTTTCTGAGTTTGGTAACGATGTATGTACAACACAACATGGCACAGTATCACATTCAAAGGATTATTTTTACTTATTTCTTAAAACGAAACTTCAAAAAAATGTAAATGTACAGGAACATTCAAAACGAGCATTGTTTCAGGGTAAAAGGGGTGAGAGGTGGTATTTCCTGCTTCTTTACGTTTCTTGGTGGGGTAAGAAGAGGGGACGAATGTCTTTATTACAAAGTGAGTGTGTGTACGGCTGAATGCCAACTTCGCAGTTAGAAGTTCATTTGGATAGTAGGAGGAGAAAAGAGAGACTTTAATGAGATGAACTGGGCATGTGAAGCGAATGTTGAGTGGCTAAGAGGTCATGGTACTCATCTTCAGAGTCTTCGAGTTCAATGTCGGAAGTGACTTCTTCGGAGTCTTCACCGTGATCGAGGTTATCTTCGGGATTACCACTGCCACCACTGCGGTGGTAGGAGTCATCCTTGTCTGATTTGGAAGATCCGCATGCTTTCTTGGCAGGGGGTGGTGACGCGTCGTCGCCATCTTGTTGCACGCGTTTGTGCTTCGTTCGTCGGTTCTGGAACCATACCTTAACCTGAAAGGTTGAGTAAGAAGAGAAGACGGTTAGCAACTTTCATTGTTGGGGTTAGCATGTACAGAAGAGCAAGTTCAACAAGTTGCAAGGGTTGATTGTTGAAGAACAGAACGGAGTGGTTACCTGGGTCTCGGTAAGGTTGAGGCACTGCGCGAGTTGTTTGCGTTCCGCGCCTACCACGTAATGATTCTTCTCGAAAGCGTGCTCTAATTTGAGTAATTGGCTTGGACTAAAGGCGGTGCGAATGCGCTTAGGCTTACGAAACGGCTGAAGCAAGAATCCAGGAATTTCAGGACCTGGTAGCGAGATTAAGAAACCATGAGTAAACTTGCGTCAAAACTTTCACTTGAGAATTAGCCGACTCAAGAATAGCCCAGCCAATGAAAGCACGTCACTTGGGAAGTGAAAGAGTGCACTCGGAAAATCTACAATTCAAAGGAAATATGGACTCACCTCCTGGGAATCTCGGGAAGAATCGTTGTTGACGGGCCAGTAACCAAGGGTACAAGGGATTGGAACTCGGCGGGAAACCTGATAAGGGGGACCCTCCGAACAGCATAGGGGGTATTCCTCCTCCAAAGTGCGGCGGCAATCCTCCGCCATGAAATCCGCGGAAGGGAAGATCAGGGTGGGATTGTTGTTGCTGCTGTTGTTGTTGAGCATACAAAGCGCGCACGCCAGCGAGCGGGTCCAAGAATGGTGACATACCTGGCGGAGTGCCCGGGACACCGGGCGTAGCTGCTGGAGCGCCTCCGTTGTGGGGCCAACCCGGTGGGAAACCCGGCGGAAATACCGGGCTGGTTGCGGTGGTACTCGACGTAGGTGAAGGGGGTAGTTCGGGTGACGACGCGGGCGAGCCGGGTAAAGTGCCGGGTTCGGAATGGTTTGGACTAGGCAAGCGTTCTGTCGTGGTGGTAGTGGCGGTGGTAAGCAGAGGAGAGGTGATGGTTCTTCTCGCGTCCGACGAAAATTCGCGAGGGTTACTGGGTTGCTCGTGTCGGTTACCTTTGTTGGTGTCACCGACGATGGCGTCAATGGAAAAGGCGAGCTTAGGCCTGTGGTTGACTTTGGGTTTGTCCGCGGAGGCATTGAGAGCGTCGTCGGCTGACGTGGTCGAAGCAGGAGGAACTCGGGCCATGTTCTGTAAGTCGAAGGAAGCCCGTTTGTTAGCTTGGAGAGCTGCTGCTGTGGCAGCGTGATGATGGAAGCTTGACAACTGATGATGCACACTATTGCTAAACGGCGTGGGACTCATAGTCGTGGAACTGTAGCGTACACCCACGGCCATTGTGTTGTGATGACGGTGGTTACTAAGATCCCGGTGGTGCTCGCTCACTGAGGTCTGGATTTCGCTATCGGGTTTTTCCGTCAACACAGTCATAGCCATACACTTGCTATATCGTACTCAATTCGCCTTAGTTTGGCCTACACGACACACAACACAAACAGTCGTTGCAAGGGTTAACGGAAGAATCCGGGGTTGAGGAATCAATTCCTATTGAACAGTCTACCACCGAATTTTGAACACTTGGTAACCGCTGAAACAACGTGTTGGAAGCTTCGAAATTGAGCTCAGCGGACGCGCAACTGAACACACCTGCAAGCTGTCAAGGATGCTCGTGACTGAGTAGAAGTCAAAGCCACCGAACGAGTATTGCCCGTGTTAGGCGAAGGTTAACACTTACTATCTGCGGGCTACAAGCTTTGTGCTGCGCTGAGTGGCCAACTCGCCGCGCTATTGGCGGACGTGCCTACGCTTAGTCCAGCCTCTCCGGAGCTCTGGACGAGCCTGCGCAAGAGAAAGGCGGTATGAGGCACGGTAGTCCCGCCTTCAGGGTTAATAGTGAGGAATAAACGCGTGAAGGAGCCCCTCCCCTTTGGCTCGGTAAGCAAAACCGACAACTGCCGGAACAACTGAGGTGCCTTGTTAAGCTTTCGCTCCCGACAGCTCATGCATAGGCAATGACTGGAATGTGCAGTCATCCATCGACCCCATGTCAGTCGAACCATTAGGCGAGGAAATGAGCCTTACACCCCAGCACAGATTGTAATTCATAATGTCAGAGAGTATCAGCAACGGACTAACAATAGAAACCCTAATATATTTAACACCCTATCAAAACGCTCCTACAGTAATGGATTTAAAAAGATCTTAACGAACTGGCGAGGGGATCCTTTTTTTCATGATTTTATTCTTGATTGGCTTCACGATTTTTACTCAAACTTTTTGGCTGGGAATTATTTCTTGCTTTGGAATTTTTTTTCTCTTGCCATTTGTCATTAAAGGCGTGGTCTCCAGTTAAGGGCGCAACAGACAGAACGCGGATGCAAGCCACAAGACCCTTTTACAAGATAAGAAGCGTGTCGATACGTGTTGTGGTGATATATCACGCTCTCCTTAAAAGACCAGTTGATGGGAGGGAAGGAGAAAACGAAAGAGTCGCAATTAGAGTTCAATAGTTCCCCAATGAGGCGTGGAAAAAAGTGTGAAATACCTCGAGAATGGTCGCTCAAAGACTCGAAAATACGCGTATAATGGTAACAGTGACTCTAAAGTACGCAGATAATACGCCCAATTGCAAAGAATAGCCTAGAAGAATGAAAAGCTTTTCAAAGGGTCGGGATGAACGTGGTACTGGGAGAGTACACCTCAATGCTTTTACATGTGTTCGGAGGATACGGCTTGTGGTTCTAGGGCCAAGGAAAGAGTGGCAGACTTTTCAATAGAGTTAACTAATTCGTCAAAGAGCCCGGGTCTTGATCGCTCATTGTTAGTCTAACTAAAAACCCATTGGTTCGAGAAATGTACTTGACTTTGTCGTTTTTATTCCTTTTCTTCGATACTGATCACTTCCTCAAAGGACGCAGAAGGGTGGCTGGCAACGAGAAGTACGGCCGGGTGTCGAAGAAACACTTGCGGGGGGTGGACATCGCATAGCCCAGTTGAAGAGAAAGTTACAAGTTCATCAAAAGGTTAGATAGAGAGCCAGAGTCCATCACGGGGCCCAAGGCCCGAGCTTAGTGTACAATACAGTACCGCGAGGGGGGCTGGAGTCGACCCCCTCCGCGTCATATACACACCTCGTCTTTCGGGCTAAAAATTCTCTCTGACAATACAAAAAAGGTTTTTCAAGATGAGCAGTTTCGGCTAAAAGAAACGGAGAATTTTTCGGCCGACTTTGCAGACCTGTAGTGGATTGTACTGCTCTTGGTCAGTACTTGTGCGCACGCCAGAAATCACTTGTAACTTATAGACTAACCTTCCTTTGACTAAGGAGTCTTTTGAAACCTTTGAAAATTTGTTGTGATTCTGGAAATTCTTTGAGTTCAGACGCGTGGAACGACAAGTGTGCCTCGGTTATGTATTTAAAGTAAAACCATTTTTTTTCTTGGTCAGGTATAGGGCGTAAGGCAAGGAGGAATTTTAATTTGGAAGTGTTTGAAAATCCTTTGACCTTTTGTAGGGTTTTATGCGCAGTTACTAGTGGAATAGGAGAGGAAGCTAAAATGAAGCACACGTCCGAGTGCGATAACGAAAGTTTCCAAAAGGCGTATGGTACATTAGAAGCTAAAAAGTTCTTAAGTGGTTCTGACATCAAGCTAACGAACTCTGGTTGGTTTCTCTTAAGTGTTACGCGATCTCTTTTTCCCCCCTTTTTTCAATCTGTGAGGGTCTGTACGAAATGCTCAACGAGTTAAGAACCTTAAAAAAGTGAGATGAACAGAAAAACTCCGTTAGGAAAAAAAGAACCCGGGTGGCCGGAATATGTATGGCAGGAAACAGTTTCTTTCATTATCGCTCAATGGAGGATAATCTTAGTAATGCTCTCTTTAAGAATCTAAACGTGGACGTGTAAGTCTGGACAGACGGCGAATTCTGTTTCGCGTCGACTGTCGCATTTTGTGATGCGCGTGCGGATTTCTATTGACAGTGCTGTGCTGTGCTGTAGAACGTGTGGATTAAATTCGGTCTTATGTGTGGTCCACATAAAGTTGAAGCTAGTATTGGGTTTTGCCGAATATTACACTGTAAGAAAAGTCCCCCATTTAATGGTAGAAAATGCTACCAAAAAGCGAGGAACCCAGAATGGTGCTCTTTTTCTACCAATATTCAAAAATGGTAGCTTTTCCCAAAAAATGGTAGGTGTGGAACCAAAAAACGGTACAACGCAGAACCAAACAATAGCAATACACAGAACCAAAAATCGGTATAGCAACACCAAAAATCGGCAATTCAGAGAACCAAAAATAGGTAACAGAACCAAAAATTGGTATATGGCACTACCAAAAATTGGCGAGTAAACATCCGTAAACTGGTGCATGAGACCCCAAATATTGGTCCTA
>JAHZNP010000866.1:0-33879 GCA_020615345.1 Triops cancriformis
AAATTGCAGACCCCCCCCCCCCGAAGTTTTCATAACCCCCTCCGAACCAAAATCCTGCCTACGGCCCTGGGTACAGCAAGTACTACATTTCCTTAGACGATTTTCTAGACATCATTGCTATCGGAAAAGAGTTGAGACAATGAAATAAGACTTCAAATGGTCATCATCTAGAAACAAAAGCCACAATTCTTTCATTTCTATGAAAAGGGCACCGCAACTATCTGTCCGAAGGTGCCCCTAAAAAACTGTCCAAAGGTGCTCGGACACCCTTTTGAACTTAGAAAATCAGAAACTCGGAACACAAAAGAAGATTTAGAATTCTAGCTCTTGTCAACCTACAACCTATTCTTTCAGCTTGCTTAGAGTTCCCTCTAGTAAAACAACTGATACCTTTAGGATTAAGACAACAACTGATATGAAGTGGGGGACATTTAGTCACACATGGAATTTTCAAACAAACTTGCACAACTTCCAAACGCTGAGGTAGAACTAACAGTTTTTTAGCCACAAGAACCATCTACAAAACCATCTGCATCATACATTCCTACAGGATTCTATTACGAAAATTACTGCTGTATTTCGCTGGATAACTCGAGCGACTGGGGTACCCCGTGTCCCAGCAAGCCCCACTTCCCCTTAAAATTTCAAAATAAAACACCAGGTAGGACTAGGATTACGTGACTAATTACGAGACGTGAATCAACATATAACAAACCCCCCATAATAAAAGCAGAGCTGCAACGGGCGCGTTAGCTCCTTTTATTATTTCGCAAGCGCGAACGAAACGCAGTTAGCGAGATCGTTGTAGTTAACGTTATTTAGCGGTCAGTCTCCAAACATATAGCTGCTAAGTATAATATTTTAATAACTTTGGCGTATTTGATGCGTTTAGTACTTTTCTACGTTCCATGGTGATTTTCATCAATATTTTATGAAGGGATTTTCATCAGTATTGGACAATCAACATATTAAATAATAAATGTTTGTAGAAAGCTCCGTTGTAGTATTAACATTTTTACTTCTATTATAAAGATGGCGATTCAAAACGATTGTTCCGTATTTTCAGCGAATGCGCGAGCCGCTCTCGAAACTTATACGACAGTCGTAAGAGCCAATGCACTCGAATAATAACCATCGATCTGCAACTGCGAAGAAAAGTGATAACACTCTTGTCTCGCATTTTATTTGCTACATTAGATAGATCAAATTTTTCGCGCGCTAAACTGGAACCTTGAGTACTTACTCTCTTTTAATTCGCTAGATGGCATAAGCTGACGAGTCCTTTTTTAAGCCGTCGTGTGTTCTACCTGCAATTCACACGTTAGTACGGAACGTGAACGTTTTCTTTTCTAAGGATCTTATTTCTCCTTTTCCGTATCGGAAGAATGGAGCACAGAGTAGCATTTCGATGTGGGTATTCAGGTTCACTGAGGCATGAAAAAGTCAGTAATGGTTAATGTAGTCATCAGCTGGAGGGCAGGTCGTCGGGGGGTCAATTATGCAGAATTTGTCTTGCCCCTTTTTTGCATCAGGATATGGGTTTAGCTGTTGGTTACTTGGGTGCATAAGTAAACACTCAAAAAGGTTGTATACCTTGCGGACCGCGTTTCCCAATCACGTATTCATGAGATTCAGGTGAGATAATGAAAGGGCAATAGATTTCCCGAGTTGAAAGGGCGAGAAGGCCATCTTTTATTTCTTTTCCTGTGAAACTGTAATTACACCAGCGATTTTTTAGTCACCCGGTTGACAGACTAAAAAAATGTTGATAAAAAGAAGAAAAAGAGCAGACATCTTACATCCTTTTCTTCCTTTGTTTTAATAAAAGACTTTCAATGAGTTCCGTTTTTTATCTTAGAATAAATGGAGTCGAGATCAAAGCGTAACTAATGCTCAAACTATTGTGTTTCAAGGCAATCAACTTTATGCTAACATCCGGGAAGAATAAAGTCATCATAGCATTCTAAAGGGGAGAGAAGGGATAAAAGGAGGAAAAAGTATTTTAACTATTACAACAGGCTTTTTCTTTCATTGTTTGAGGTCTCCATTATCTACTCCGAGACTCCTTTTTGGCACCTCGAAAGCTCAAAAGGAAAGGTCTTTTTCGTTTTCCTCTAGGTCGCTGGTAGCCATTGTTGAATGTTGCTCCTTTTGTTGTCATTTTTTGCTTTAAAATATCTTTTTGGTATTTCGGGCACAGAAAGAAACTTCAAGGAGCGCGTCTCACCCGTCAGATCTCTCTTTTTCACAAGCTTCACTTTTAACCGGCCATAATTTCTTTAAGAATTTTTCTGTGTAAATAAAGTTTATTTTTCAGAAGCATTGCACTGGCCTCTGTTCAGGTACATGTATGTACAACCATTTTCGTTCTATTTTATTTCAGATTTTGTAAGCAAAATAAATGTGTAAGATATAAATGCGTGCAAGTTACACATTTTTAACCTAATTTGCAATTTGTATACGCATGTTTGCTTTTTTGGTAATGCAACCAGCCACGTGTTAATTTAGCTCAAGTCAGTTCCATAGAGGCCGGTTAATCGGGAGCCTACTGTCCATTAGTTCCCTAAACTCGTTTTCTCCGCGTCTCGTGGCCAGTTTAATTGAGTTGCACGAGCTCTCAGCCTCAGGCTTAGTTCTCTCTTTGAAGGAAACTCTTGAAAGATTCATCTCCGCCTAGGAAAAGTCGTACAACCAAATCCACTAGCCATACTCGAGTCTTGGACCGAAACGGCCCTGATTTGCATGTCGTTAATTCTCAAAACAAGTTACGTAGGATCTCCTTTAAAAGAACTAGTAACTGAAAGAAGATATTCAAAGGAAAAGAACGAATAAATGTTCAAGTTTGAAGAAAGATGTAAAAATGTTTTTAAAGTTCGTGAAGATACGTACCCTTGATGGATGGTGACACCTTTTTCTTCATTTTGGCCTTAAGAAATTCCTCGATTTTTTTCTTCTCGCATTGCTACATACTTGTAGCCATCCACTCTATTTAATGATCGCAATGCTCTTTATTTTGTATCGTGTAGGTCTTCAACTTCGGCGAAAAGGCTACAGTTTTTCGTTTCTTTGATTTCGGAATTAGTCATCAAATATGGTACGAAGACCGCAAAGTACTGTCATTAAGGTGTAAACCTTGAAACAAATTAAATGAAAATGAAGTCATTACGGTGTTGATATCAATAGTAAGCCTACAAAACGACACCGTTAGACGGTTCGTACCCTGTGGCGCCACCTCGGATTTCTTCCTGTGATCAGAAGACCGTCAGTATAACTTCATCACTCAGCCATTTCATTTCGCCACTTTGTTTTAGTAATTTGCTACCTGGGCCGGATATGTTTTAATCTTCCAACTCCATTACGGGCTGTAGCCGCACAAGATTTTTGGGCACCTCTTGGCCTGAGGGGGCTCTGAAGAGCCACCAAAACTCCAAACCTGCTTCCGTGAATTTTTTTTTTCAAAAGAGAATCTCTGCAGGTGTGCTGACCACCTCTCTGATGTTTCTTTTTAGGGTCTTGGGGAGCCACAGGGGAGAAATTTCTCTCTTGTATAAAATCTTTTACCTGGACAGGCCCAGGATTGAGACCATAGAGCTGTTAGGGCCAATGGTCCCCCGGGCCGTTTTCGCTTAACTATTGTATGCTGCTGTTGCCCGTTCCTTTGCAAAACCCCGTGTTGGCTCTCATGTTGTGGAGCTATGAATCTTGTCTCGCAAAGTTGGAAACTGTCGGCCCCATAATTTTCACGACCTAGCCGCGCTACGACCGGCTCCTCCCCCACCCCTTAGCCTCCTCCCAAACCCCCCTACAGTTCCCTTTGATGAATCTGTCAGTAAAAGTAACACTCGCGCCCAAGGACCACGCCCTCTGCGTGCCAGTGTATCCTGCCAAGCAACCATGATACTTTGCGAAAAAATCTCCAGTTCTTCCAGACAGAAAAATGTGGAGCCGTGTGATTACCTGAGCAAATTTCCAGCTTCCAATTTACCCGTTGGAAAATTATCTGGCACTATAGGCGACGTTTCGGTATTCTCGTCGGGTAGGGAAGGGGGACTTCCCTTTGCAAAAGCAGGTGCAGTGGTTTATAATTACTGTAACAGAAATGCTGAGCGCTGAGAATGAGATGAACAAGACATACATGTGGTTTATGTATTATCTATTTTTTGAGGATATATTTTGTGTGTGTGGGGGGGGGAGACGTTCGGGGTGGGGTCGGGAGGATAAAACCGGAGTTCATGGCACGCATAACTAAGCTGTAGGAAAGGCGAAATTGCAACTTAATAAGCATGTTACCAGCTTGTAAATCTGGATTTCTTTGCCTGTTGCCCTGCAAGTTTCTCTTTAGTCTTACGCCATAAGCCACGCCCGTTATTCATGACTTCGTTTTTTTCATGACATATTATATTCCCAGACTAGATTTTTTGTTCGTGTTTATCCGTGCTTGGTCTTATCGGGAAATTTGGCGTCTTCATTGCTCGGCAATGAAAAAAAAAACAGCTGGGACTTTGGCGAAGAAAATCGTGACGGAGCACGCCTCCATTATGGGGTTTGTTTGTTGTGGAATGCGGGCAAAAAAATTGAGTCGAGTTAGAACAAGTGGGGTGGGTTGCATGACGCTGTGGGGGTTTTCCAGCTGTTTCGATAATTAAGTTGTTGGGTGAGGGATAATAATGACATCGAAGTGTGTGTAGGGAGGGGATTAGACGTGTATGGCCGGGTGTGAAGGATTGTTCAGTGTTGGCAGCGGGTAAGTGACCTTGTCGGCAAGCAGCATCGTTGACGGGCGGGACGGATTGCGGGAATGTCACGCTTCATTTTTGAATCCTACCAAGAAAAGGGTCCAGCCCCCAATCACACGCTTACTTGAGTAGTATTTACATACGTAAGATCACAGGAAGCCGTTCAGTATGCCACTTTTCGGTGAATGGTGAGTGATCTACCGTGCAGTGTCTCGTAACAGTGGTGTATAAAAAGAAAGAGACAAGCGAAGGAGGGTAAACGAGGAAAAAGAGATTTTCACGGGGAGCTGCTAAGATTGCCCAAAGTTGGCAAGGTTTGAAAGATTACCTAGTCGATCCGTCAACCTTCCCAACCTGAAACGTGACAGATTGCGTGAGACAAGTGTGTGACGTTCACTTGACAGTCCCTTCAAGCTCCTGTTCACTGGATAACGAGTTTTCTTTCCCTCTTGGAATGGCACCACGGATTTAGTCTTTTTTGTTAAGAATGTTTACGGTCCCTTTTTTCTGATATCTTATTTTCTTGACTGTGTTTACGCATAGTACAGCAATCCCCCCCATTTACGTGGTTAATTAGCTCCACGATTGCAAGGCGTAAACGGACACGTGTAAAAACATTGTGCTATACATGCGTAATAAAGGGATGCGTTGCAGTGGTTTACAAAATAAGTTTGTTTTTATATATATATATACATGTCCATATAAAGAGATAGTGATACCAAGAAACTACACTTTTTATAACTTCAGTATAAATAAATAAAAATAAATTGTGCAACCTTAATGTAACCTGTTCCCATGACGTGTCCTATACATTATCTACAATCTTAATTAATTGATTATAATTAAACAATTATATAACTTCATAGGAGTGAGGGTTTTATAAAACTAAACCGCGTAAAGGTATGTCCGTAAAATACTCTTGTTCAGAGATTGAAAATAATCAAGTTTCAAGCTGTATATTACCAATTCGTTTCGGTACATTGCAACTTCGAACAGCTTTCGTGGATTTTATTTAGGCCATCTCCGGGTGTAAGTGTGTTTTTATGTAAACGGGTTCACTTCGAGAATTTGGGGTGTAAAAGAGGAGCAATAAAGAGTGGTGACCGGTTTTGCGGTTCGGGATTCGCGGTTTGGAATATTGCACCTTACCAGTTATGATGGCCGCTTGCCCACCCGGGCTGGTTTTGAGTTGGAGGTCGGTACCACCCAACTTCTTGACCGCCGCGTTCAGTGCGGGCGGGCCTCACCTACCACAACGCTCTCGCGTCGCGCGTGGCGAGCCCGCACAACTTTTTCTCCCGCATATTAAGCAATAACCAGTTCCACTGGAACCTGGCGTTGTCTGTCCTCAAAATCTTTATCCCACCTCCTGCAGTGGCATTTGACTCGTAGTTGATGTGGAAAGGGGAAACTACCAGAAGCGTTAGCGTGTAAGGCAATGGGGTGCAAAAGGGGTGTAGTTGTAGGGGGGAGAAAAGCACTTAACCTGCGCGAGAAACCCCTTGTTCTATTCTTTCCTTTTTGTGGCGTCTACACAGGACAAGTCTATATCGTCATTTGAAAGCACAGCAGGTCTTCCTTTTCGAGCTGGAAATGCAAGAAATTCTCTTTTGCCCTAGCTTTTGCTTTGACTCAAAAGAGGAAATCCTTGACCAGTTTCCACCCCCAACTGTTGTCGTCTCCTAAGTTAAGGTTTTTACTAGGAGCCTTTCGTTACAATCTCTCGACAAGGCGACAAGAATGCTCGTTAGAAACCCTTACTAGATTCTTTTCAAACACCTTTAACACTAAAGCCCCAAAACCTATTGAGCGACGCACCTCGGAAAATTTGCTGGAGCTAACGCTAGTCTAACTATGGGGTGAACAAGGATTACTGTCCACCACCGGAAAACGAATAGGGGATGGGCTTTCTTCCCTTCGAAAAAGCTGGAGATGGATGAGGGTCGTAAATTGGGGCACAGATGACGCAATCCAAGCCGGTAGTGCTGGTACCAAGTACCCGTTCTAAAGAGGCTGTACGGTTCCATTCAGACAGTCGTCAGGTAGTGTAACGTAGGAGGATTGCGGAAGTTATACCAATTGCCACCAACCGTATTGACGTTGATGTATTAAGAGGTGTAAAAGAGATGTACATTACTTTATCTCTTGCACAAGGTCTTTCGACAGCACCCAACTTGTCGAAAGCTAATGTTGTGCAAAATTTTTGTGAATTAAAGCGCGGAGAAGTTTCAGTGTTTGCTTTAGGCATAGGTTCGCCATTATATGAGAAAAACTTAGGTTAATCTCTCAAAAATAGACCGTGTACTTTCTATACGCATGAATTCATGTGTGTAGTGTGAAGAAAATTCCGGGATGACACAGCAAGTGAAACCGTATCGATTTTTCTGTTACAGAAACATTTAAATTTGAGATTTCTGATCAAAAGCAAAAAGATGAATATCCGCTTACGTGAATTGTAGGAGAAATGTGACGTAAGAGAAGCTCGCTGTTTGTGGAGAAATTGCTACCAGTCGACGTTTCCACAGAAGCTGGAAATTCAGAAGGCGATTTTCCCTACTGCTGCCACAGTTATGGAAATTGTCTCGCTGAAGAAACGTAACTGCTAATATGCTAACTTTATTCCCTTACACAACAGGCTTTGCGTGAGTGCAAATTAGTGTGCAAATGGAAGTGCTAAGTAGAAAAGTAGAGTTTCTAAAGGCATGTACAGTACGTACGATCTTTCCTGCATCCGATCTCCTTAAAGGTGAATATATATTGATGCGTGGGAGCGTAATGTAATTCCATACTCTTACAAGTGCTTGTCTCTTACAAACGGATCTCGTAACCCTCCTGCATTTGTATGTGATTCTTCTGCAATAGAGGTTTCTGTATCTACGCATAGGTCCTGAGAATCTATTTCAAACGGTTTCCGTTGCCGTAGGACTCCTGTAAAATGGGATCAACTGTAGTCCAAAGTGTAGCAGCATACCGCAAAAACTGCCTGTGCAAAACGCAAAAGAAAAAGTGAACAGAAGACTAATGCTTGTTAATTTTTTTAGTGCATTTATTCAGCTAATCTGGGCTTGCGTCTGTTGCTGATGTCTTTATAAACGTTTGCACATAAGAGGAAAGCACATAATAAAATTGTTCAATATAATGCTACTTACAAACCCTGGTAATGTTTATCATGTGAGAAGGAAATTTCTAGCAGCAACGAACGCCATTTAGATGTCATACTTTTCTGTATTAGTTCCAGCGTTAGCTAAAACTTCCTTGACTCTGCACGAGCAGGGCTCGTGCCCTGGGCGCCAGTTTGAGGGGGGCGCCATTTTTCATGTAAAATAATCTCCTTTGCTTCAGTCTACATTTTGTCCGATGTCACTTTTTCGCGGTTTCTTTGGTAAATATCGGTCGCTATGCTGAAGGATTCCAGCTTGACCATACGTCAGCTTATTGGAATAATTAGCACCTTTTTATTTCCTGTCCTAGAAGGTCAACCTATGTAAACCCCAACGTTTGCGATATGGGTTGAGAATTGGTTCAGATTGAGGGGTAGGGAAGATTTGATTTTTTAGTCGGTAAAGAACTGATAGACAGAAAAGGACTACTGGGAAAATTCTTTCAGAATTTTAAGTTTTAAGTGACTTAGTGAGAAAAAGTATTAGAAAAGTCAAATAGCGTCAACAGAATTTGCCGACGACCTGGTATGTGCACTTTTTTATTTTAATTTTCTAAGTTAGGGAATAAGTTTATTCCTCTTCTATGAAATAATTTTGGAGTACCGATATCGAAGGGTCTCAACTCTACGAGGAAATACTAGATTGTAGAATGCTTCACAAAAACTGAACAAAAGTTCCAGTAAGTAACACTCTTGAATTGCTCGAATTTATTGTTCAATATGGCGACGAAGATGTTTTTCCAAATTTAAGAACTGCTGTTCAGATGATGCTTACGATCTCAGTTTCAATTGCCTGCTGTGAACGGTCTTTCAGTAAGCTTAAAGAGCAATAGACACCAAAAAACAACTTTGTCTTAGAAACAAGAGCGAAAAATCTAGCGAAAATATATTTTTCTTTTTCCCAGATGCGAAATAATAACGAAGATATTTAGGAAATAAGAAATCTGAAATTCAAATCTTCACGCACATGACGATTCTCAAGAGCGGGAAAATGCCAAAACTTTGGAAATAAATATCTCCAGAACGGCTCGTCAGAAAAATCGAAACAAAATCCTTTATTCTTAGATGAATGTGTATTGTAATAATCCACCAATTTGGTGTCCATTGCCCTTTAAGCTGATTTTGTCATATATGAGGGCGTCAATGAGTCAAGAAAGATTGTCGTCTTTAGCTTTACTTAGCATTGAACGAGAGGAGACCGAACGGATGAATTTCGACGACATAATAGACAAGTTTGCTTCGGAGAAAGCCAGAAAAGTAGCATTTCAACATAAGGTCAGATCCCCCCCCCCAATGTTTTATATTATTTTTCATTGCAAATTATTAATTTGATTTTATTATGATATTTTACTCTTGTATAATCATAAGAATTAGTGGCAACAGGCGAAAGCCTACGCCGGTCATAAGAGAAAAAAATCATAAGAATCCTGTTGCCAATCCTCGCGCAGTTACGAACATCCTATCAAAAATATCTGGGTAAAAATTTTATCAAATGAGCTGTTTTAAAGTGATACGTACTAAAACATGAGAATTTACCTAAAATACAACTTGGTAAAATATTTGTAGTATTTTACGCTTTTTTAATTGGTGCCACTTAAAGAAATTTGACTGTCGCAATACATGACAAGTTAGCGTAAAAGGAGGGGGGGGGCGCTGATTTTCTCTTTGCCCTGGGCGCCGTTGACCCTCGTTACGCCTTTGTCTGCAACTGACATCCCTTTTATGTTTATAAACACGGTACAAAATACACTTGTTCTGTTCGGTTATAAGCTTTGGCCGGTCTTCAGTAATAGAACCCTTCGCATAACCAGCAGCTAGCGCCTGTATTATTCAGAAACTTTGTCCAAGGGAATTTGTAGAAAGTATTGATACATTATTTGCAAAGCTGCTGAGCGTTGGTGCATCTAAAACTCACAACTAATTGCTTTCGAATCTTTCGAATTATTCAGAAGTTCAAGGTGTTTGGAAGGCAATCTTATTACATGTCTTCAGAGAGTCCAATGACGAATTCGAAATTTAGAAGTTGTCAATCCTATTGGAGAACCCATTGTCTGTGAGATTTGACGAAACGCTGATGTCCGCCCCTCATTGATTAGGGAACCTAAAGCTGTCTAGGGAAATGTACACATACGCAGGTCTGTCATTATCTGAACATCTTCCGTAAAGCAAAACGCTCAGCTTTACCTGAGGATCTAATCGTGTTCTACTCCAAGGAAATGTGAACCGCTGAAATACTGTCCAATGTGTTTAACGAGATTCTAATCCTTCACCAAACTAAGAAGTCATCACGTTTGTCAAGAAACAGCGGTGTAGGTTGGGATGTGATTGGTGGGCCCTGAGTTAGGGGCTTTCCGTGGTGAAATTCAAATTACTCTGTGCGCTCGCCCGGAGCGGTCTTCAATATTTTGGTCAGGCCGGTGTGCTGGTAAACATGGCGAGTTTAAGACAGACGTGTGAGTAACGAGGTGCTCCTCTCCTCAGCATCACTTGACGGATTGAGCTTTCACGCCCTTCACCCAACACACTTTTCTCTCCTTTTCTTGCCATCTCGTTACACATCAGACCTGTTAAACTGTTCAAATTTGAAAGGGTCTTTAGCTAGCAGCAATAACTACAAAACACAAAGGGTCTTCGGCGTTTTCCAGGTGTTGTCGAAAACACTTGATGGGGTCAACGAGTGTTCGGGGAGCAATAATTCTTAAACAAATCATCTTCTTTCTTCGTTCCCTCTAATCTATTTCCTTGCCTCTCTTTTTCTTTTCTCGACAATGAGCCTTTTAACCTCGTGAAACATCTCTTCGCTAGCCTCCTCACCTCCTCCCCCTTCTTTTTTTTCCTCTGTTAAAAAAAATCCACGAGAAGATAAAAGGTTCGGCAATTTGTTTCAGCGTAAAGTGGCGTGAAACGCAATCGTGGAACCTTTCGTTTTCAGCCTGACGACCGAGCCCTTTCGAAGGCAACGACTGGAGGACCCCAACCTCACACCCTGGCCAACAAATTTGTGACACATGGCAGTGTAAGTTTTAAGGAACCTGTCAAGTGTCAGTCACACTGACGGCACCAACCTCAGAGCAACAGCGGGTGCCCGCACTGTACGTACTATAATTTCGCACTGGGAGTTCGGGACTCCGCAAGTCAAGTTAGAACTCGTTTACGTTTGGTCGTTAGCCAACATCTCTACAAGGAACAAAAAGCAACGAGACATATCAGCACGACCAAAGTATTGCTTACGCTCCTGCTTGCTAAGTTTATTAAAGCCTCTCATGTCAGTTTGGAATGCCTTTTTCTTTTCCCCGACCCTGACGGTATACTTGGATGCCAAGGGAGGAACAAGATGAAGTAATCAGGAGCTCCCACCGTGCAAGACGAACCTCTCGAAGTCTTCAAAACGCGACGATTCCGACTTGCGCCCGTGGGCTGCACGGTATTACATAGATAAAGACAATATTAAAGCAGCGCTTTAGGATATGTGATGGTGAAGCAAGGGAGAGCATACCTTATTACCCAAATCTGCGGGACATCTCATCGTGAGGTCGTGGAGCCTCTTGAAAACGCTTTAAACGCGCATGAGAGCCTACATAACAGACAATCCTAACACAGCATTTTTTATTCGTATTAGTATTATTTTGTGTCATGAGTTTTATGTTAAAAAAATTCTAAACTGTGTCTGTTTTCATGTTTTGTGAAGGCAAATGCCTGCAATGGACGAAAGCCTGCACAGACTTTTACCAGAAAAAATAGAAAGTAAAATGGAAGTTAAAAGTAAGTTCTTAATTTAAATGCGATAGGCGTATACTTGGTGCACGATTTAAAGTGTTCTTAACAGCATATTAATAACAATTACATTTTGGAATTTTACTGTAGGGCAGCAGTGTCATTTTTTGGTTTACCAACACCTTGGAAAATTAGAGGCGTCATTCGCCAAAAAAATAAAATAAATGCCCTCCTAATTCGTCAGCTTCATCAAAGTGAAGCTACAGTTCAACCTCGGCGACGAGCTAGGGTCATGTCTCTACTAATACAAAAAAGCTAGTTTTTACTTTTTAAAGTTTTATGTTTTGTGTACAGTGTAATAACATAACGCGAAAATTATGAATAGTGAATTTTAAGGACAATCACAATAGAATATGAACAAATCAATCAGGAATTTAAAGTGAAGCTAGACATTGTTTTGGTTTGACCAGCAGAAGAAAAGCAATGCTCAACCGTTTCAGATACCTTTGGTGCCGCAGAATAAGGAAATGTTGCAAATCAGAACTCAGTGTCGTTCTGCCAATAGTGGTATGTTTGGTTTAGCGTTGCTGCTCGACGAACGAATATTGAAAGCTAAAGAGTTGTTAAAATACTTAAAGTCTGGGAATTAAGAATGTTATTGGAATTCATGGTTACATTTTCTAACATTTCAATGTGCTAGTACTTTTTTCAATTTGCCAATGTATTCGAATTTGGTTCTGGCTGGACACCCCTGCTTTCTTAATTGATTCCGTATTGCTACGCGGCTTTCGAGTGTAAGATTAAAATCATTGATAGCGGTCTTGCAAATGCCTTAGAAGTACTGCAAATTACGGTTGATATAACTTTATCGATTAAGCATTTGCTTAGCGGCGATGTCCGACTTCATTTTCTCTAATTTTAAAATCTTACGAAACTACGATTAGTTCCGTGACAATTTGTGGTTGCTTTTCATAAGTTCAGCATGAAAGCATGACGCTTCCGTAGGTAACAAAACACCAACAGAAAGGCGTTGAGAACTTCTCAAACGCTTCTTGTCCCAAGTCTCCTACTAAGAAAAGTATTCGAGTGCTAAAAATCGGTACGAGTTACCACGGAGGGGGTTGGGGTGGGGCTTTGTATTATTGCTTGAGGTGTCCACGTTTTACCGTTTGGTGTGGCTCACACTGGACGAGTTATTGAGCAGTGAGATGGAGATAAATGTAAATGTAAATCCTCCCTGGGCTCTCAAAGCTCGTGATTTATAGGAGCAATTCTATAAATCAGAATTTGGGCGAATTAAAACCTCACGCGGGTCACGTCACATCTGGCTGGCAAGAACAGGCCAGGTGGAGACCCTGCTTGGCATCAGGGTGCTTTGGGCTAGAAAGCTGAAAAAGAGGGGCGAAAATAAGGAAGGTAATTAGCGTAGCGAGTCTTCAAGTTGCGCTGTACTGGGATCAAGAAAAGAAAACCATGACGTGTTCTAGTCTGATTTGATACCAAGTTTATATGGTTGCACACGAAAACTCTTTCCGAGTCGTTTTTCTCACGAAAAGTTGCCCGACAGCAACCCAACAGCCTTATATATGTTCGTTTTTATTGTAATAAGACATTCGTTCCGGATCCCTTATAGTTGAAGTGTAACTCGGCTACCTTTTTCGGGACCTTATGGGCCAAAATTTATGTACACTTGTTGTTATGGCCACTTATGATGTTAAGAAACGCTATGCCTTGCTCTCTATACAGCCTTGTCATTTTTTTCGGGTGTCAGCTCCAGCTATAGTCTCATAATGGAGTTTTTCCGTGGAAAAACATGACAGATATCGAGGGTCACAATTGCTCGTGAGACTGGCCGAATGGCAAAACTGAAAGCAGCTTTCTTGTTACACGTCTTGCAAAACATAATTTGCTTATGTCTAGTTATGACTTAGTCACATAGAATCTCCGTCGATACCATGAGCAACTAACAAGAGATGTACGCAGCACTCGCAACTGGTATTACTCTTACTTTTGTTGTTAATTTAGTATACAAAAGAAAATTTAACTGCATCCCTATTCTGATCATTTTTCGTGCACCGTGATTTTGGGATATAATCCTGTTATGGCCACGGTGGAGTAAGGTGATTGAGGATAAATAACACAAGGAGATTGCGTGGATGATTTCCAAAATAAAACTCAGTAATTTATAAAACCTTCGTGTCAGTAAACTTTAAGTTGTACTTATGAATGTTATAACATTCACCTTTTATTAAAAAATAGATTAACTAATTTGCAAAATTAGGCTGAAAGTATTTGAATCTTTGGTAAATGCATAAGTTCGAAGAGGGAATTCGAGCGTTTACTGCAGGTCAAATCCACAATCAAAAGATGAACTTTTGTTAAATTTACTTAATGAATGCATTCTAACACCTTTCTTCGAAAACCACGTATAAATTTTTGCCTATTGCCGTGTCTTATATTTTTTTGCTTACAGAGCATTTGAGTAAGCGTGCCGAGAGAAAACAGGGGAACGGTGGGTTACAAAAAAGGAGGTGAAGGGGGTGAAGGAGTACAATGGAAGGGAGTTTCTGGGAAATAGTATGTTAGTTGTCTACATCTACACTCTTTCATTCGCACTCAATCAAACACTATCTACAGATTGGCACAGATCTTCGCTGCTTCGTGCAGGAAAACGGCTAGGTCGCTGAAACTTGCGGTGCTTGATTCTTAATGCCTTGCTTTGCTAGACGAAGTAGAGAACTCAGACGAATTACTGGAGACATTTCCGTGGCCTGTCCGCGGCCCTTTTACCAAGTCGGAGTCATCGAGTACAATAAGGGTTGCCGGAAGTTTGTCTAAACCGCTGTATGGGGTTGAAGGCGTTAAAACGGCTTGAATTGTTCAGCTTAAGGTTCAAACGTCTCTATTTTGCCACGGCGGAACTCCAATTGTGTGCAGCGTACAGAGTTCGGAAACCCTGGAGTCCACTTTTCAACGTCTTAGTGAGCGTAACTTAGTGGTTGTTAAGACTTGGGTGAGGTACACTAAAAACACGTTGAGCGGTCTGGGAACCGTGTGGATTTTTCTCAAGACCCAGACGCGCTCAATTTGTCAGCTGCACCCCTCCTCCTCTTTGCCACTGTGTGTTGTTCGGCTGCCAATTCTTTTAACTAGGGTATTAAAGGCTCCCAGGTTTATGAAGCACACATGCGAATGGCTCAACGCATTGTTGCGTTGCACAGCTCCAAGAGGGCCACCGCTTCTCGGGAACTGGCTCTGCCGCATTCCGATCCATCACCTCTTCTCTGCAGTCGATGGTTGCCTTTTTTGGGGGACGTAGCACGCGAATAGTTGTGTGTTCAGGTGATGGTTTCATTTAAGATTACAGCTCGCTACGGCAAACTGTAATTATAATAATAGATGCTGGGCAGGGCAGGCTTGTACTACATCGACTGTAACGAGTATGTTTTAATAGGCAAGGGATCGGTCAGTTTGACAACTTGAAAGCCAGCGCGTCCTCACAAACGAGTACGAGTGCGAGCCACATAATCTGCGGGTTATAAAGAAAGAATGAAAGTAGTATATTGTATAGCAGGGTACCAGAGGACCTGAAAAATTCGGTAGCGTGATAATTTGAGGACACCATACAGGGCTGTGCAGGTGGCTTTGCAAATCTACCGCACTGCAATTGTGTCGGATATGTTGTCAAAGCGCAAGATCTTCGAGGTATACACAAGCTTACCCGACGTGAGAAGTCATCGCTGGCCAAGAAAGCAAACTTGAGCCGAACGGAGAATGGGGCGTTTCGTGCCTTGTTCAAACCTAACCCTGGACCTGTCCGACGATTTGGCAACAGTCATGCTGACTAAGTTCTTAGTTGAGTTTCGAAAGGCCGCCTGCGTTTAAAGAGGACGTAAATGCGCACATTGTGAGAGAGGAAGAGGCTTTGATAACAGAGATGGACAGATGTAAGGAAACTTTTGGTTGAACTTCAGCTGAGTTTTCCTTGTTTCCTTTCCTTGGGTATATTCTAATTTTCTTCGTATTATTGTAGTGTTATTTTGTATCGGGGCTTATGACGCCTAAAGGTATGGGGGTCACCCAGAAAGTACGATCCGTTTTTGGTGTAAATGGTTTTCTCAGAACGTTTGGAGGAAATCTAAGTACCCAATGACTTGAATACCTCATTAATATTATAACTTATTTATGATGAAACTAACAATTATGAGAGTGAAACTTCTTTCACCTCGAAGACATTTTCCGAACGCCTTTATCGAAGCAAGTTGCAGCCTGGCCTGTACAGTCTTCTACTTTCAGTGGTCAATTTACTGAATGAAAGATTGATAATAAATCAAGTATAAAGACAACATCAGAAAGTAAATACTATTATTACGTGAGTCAAAATACAGTACATATACCATCGTTCTGAAGCGAGTTACTGCCAACGTTAAATTATGAATTTGTTTATTCTTCCGCCTCTCACTTACCAAATGAAGTAGCCTATAATACAATAATACCGTACAGGTTAGTTTGATGGATCACAGTGGGAGTAGAAGCTTCCGTGAAGCGCGAATCGAAATTAACTTTAAAGAGGATTTCATCTTGCAGGATTTGCTCCCTCTCCAACCAACTACCAGGAAAAAAAAACCAGCTTGAAGAACTAATTCAGGACGAGCTAAATGCCTCGGAGGCAAGGTTGTCCAATTAAACGAAAGAAAGGTATGGGAAACTCCCCTAAGTTTCGTGAAACCCTTCCGGAGTAATAGCTTAAGGCACCTTAAAACATGCTGCAAACAAGAAGATTCCGAAAAGTGACTTAAAAACTTACAGACCGACCCGATCCTTCCTGGACGACCGTTGTTTTCCGTTTATCGTCTATAACAGCAATTTGGTAGCAAAACTTTCGCATCAACTGTAGGAAACTTATCGTAATGGGAATCATGACATCCATCGACGCGACTGTGCAATCGAAGTTTTACTGACCAAATCTGCCAGGATCATGCCATGGATATTTGCAGATTATGCTATTAAGGATAAAGCGTCCCGTTTGCCCATATTCGCAACGCAGCATTGATCTTGCGTGCGGCAGTTGCCAAGTAATCCCACCATGGGCGGATGTTGCCTGACTTAGTAAGGTCAACTCTTTCCGAACACTAGGAATGAAACCGAAAGGTGTAAATAGACTGACGTGTCGTTGCTTTCCTGTATTGTACAACATTTAGTATAGGTGACCTGTCGTCCTTGGTTTGATTTAGTTTGGCTTGCTCCTTCGCATTCGTTTCTAAGAAATTCCAGTCCCCTTTTTCGCGTAGATGATGGCTAGGTTTATTTCTTTAGATTTTCTCGGTTGTGCTAAATCGTATTACAAAGTGTTGGAAAATACCGATGAGTCAAGGGTGCATGGGTCTTCGTTCTTTGCTCAAGCTTCTGGTTTTGAAGAAAGAGAAGTTTTGAGCTGCCAGCTGTCAAAAGCCCAAGCCAAGCGTAAATGCGCCGCTTTTAATCAAGACATCTGAGAGTTGCACATCAAGAGCCTTGTTGGAGAACAAGAACTTGCCCTTTTGAAGAATTCGTTCATTCCTCCCCTTATCCTCTTGGGTAGACGGACCCGTTGCGACATGCGGTCATCCGCATTCCACCCGACGAAAATGGTTCTTGTATTTCGGGTTTCCTCGTAAAATTACAGTCTGTCCGGTTGCTCAGGATATCCACCGAGTACTTCAGTAACGAGAAAAAGTAACTACTTTCCAAAAGGAAGTTACGGACAAACACAAAAAAAGATTCACTTGTTATTACTTCCTATTATTATTTGAAGAAATTAAAAAAGATCCAGCGGAGCGGCGGACAAGCCTTTGATGGACCTAAACCGTGATGGACGTAGCGAATCGTGGTTCCAACACTTTCATCTAAACCCTCTATACAAACTCATTACTTATCTGCCTTAAAGTGAGACTCATGGGTTGCTACGGTTGTTTCAGTTAGGCTTTGATAAAAGAAATGAGCCTCTTGCAATACTGATTCGTGAAAAAAATAGGGAAACAGAAAGAGTAACAGCTAAATTGCTAGTAGCAACTCTTTAAAAGCCTTGTGGCCAACTCAGTTGACTGCAGAGACCGTAACCAGAGGGACGGGAGCGTAGCTAACGCGGTTGGGGAACCGCGTCGAAAGGCGGCGGTGGCGGCTCATTTGTAATTGGATAGCAATCCATGGAGGCTAATATAAAAAGCACCCTGAGCACCCTAAGAGGGAGGTTACCCTTTTCTGCTACCGTAGGACTTAACGGATGCGCCTTGCTGATTTTCATTATAATTAAACTATTTGTTTTCCGGAACTACTTTTTCCTTGTTGAGTCGGCACGCCGAACGCAACGAAATGCGCGCCGTTAAACTGAAACGCGCAATGGATTATATTGTAAAGATTTTATGACATCTTTGATCTGCAATAAAGTCAAGCAATGTGTACAAAGTCCTGCGCGTGACAAAGTATCTCTCCACTGGAATTTGAAGCCGATTGGATCCCGCCAAGCGTACAAGTGATATCCACTCCCACTCAGTGTCAGAAAATACTTAATTGCAAATTACGATGAAAGTGACTGAACACGGCAGCCATAAGTAACGCTCGCAGGACCAAAAGAAAAATTCTTTCCCACACCTTGCACCAAGCCGACGGCTTGGTCTCGAGTCTGTGCACTAGACGAGCGGTAACACTGGATGGCGTGTGGAAGACAGGGGAAGGGGATTATAAATGTGGGTCTCCCTAAATTAAATGGTACCCCTTTCAAAACAACTTCATTGCCGAACTTTTCATAGGAGAAGCGGAGCTAATGAGCTTTATATGACACTTCCCTTGTTTACGGCACCTCCGTACAAGTTACCAGGTGTTGCAGGGGAATTAGGAATTACGCAATTGTCTTCCCCGGTTAACCCCCTTCTGCACTCATTGCGCCAATGCCAATGCCGACGGGGTTCAAGTTATCCCCCCTCCCCCACCCCCCTTGGTTATAAACATCACAAGCGTTCGTAATGGATTCTGAGTTACGCCAGAAATAAAAATACGTTCATGAAGCATACCAGGGAGAATGTTCCGCATACAGTGCAAAAAGTTTTGAAGTTGTCGCGTTGTAGAAACAAAGTTGTTTAGCAAGTCAATTTGTCATAATTGGGAGAGATTAAAGCTCGAGTTGGCGAGTCAGCTTGGGGTTTTGTTACGATCAAGTTGACAAGTGAGGCGAAATGTTGGGCCAAGGAAAGTATGGGGGTTGCCACTGTTAAGCACAGCGCGCTGAGATGCTCGTGATTGGTTGATGAGAACGGGTGGCGTAAGTGTGCGTGTTGAGGCGGGCGCTTCGCCTTCGGCTCGGACGTTCGAGCCCAAGCTTCCTCGTGAACCTCACTGCGTTGCGTGGTTCGAGTTTGGGGGTTTGGGGGAACGAGTGGAAAGCCTCGTGGCTACGTCTAAAGCAGCAAGACAGCAGGCAAGACTAGCCCCGCCGCGTTCCTAATTAAGAAGATTGAAACATCTTACTTGATCCTACAGGATCCGCGCCACTCGGAACACCGGAATGCGGCCCACAGTCTAGCGAAGGTTGCTGTCCCAATCGGGAGAGCTCTGGTTCGTGGAAAAAAGTTCCCAGTTTTACGTTTTCTGTGGAAGAAGGTGGCACGATTTTTTTCTACAACGGAACGGAAACATTGGATATTGGAGCCACTGGAACGTGGAAAAGTGTACATAGCGAAAGAGGCGGAGATGTCTAAGGTGTAGAGTGTAAATCGACGTACGTGTATGCTGTCTGGAGCGTGTGCTGGAATCTGAAGCTCCTTGGTGGTTCGCGAAGTGTTGGGTTACGCGTTTGTCTATGGTCCTGGAGTGTGGTTTTCAAAATCTAAACCTCGTGGATGTGTCTTGTGAGCTTTGGGAAGCTGAAAAGTGTTGGCTCTACACGGAGATTGACCGGATTAAAGGCATTTGCGTATGCCTGTTTGGGACCGTTGAAAAAAAGGGGGGATAGTCTTCCCAAAGCGGAACACCGTAAATCGACAAACAGCTCGCGAAAAGCAGAATAAAAAGGGTAAGGCGATAATGATGCTAAGGGTGAAAAGATTGAACGATTTAGGTGGATACTTGGACTGCTAGGGTGTCGTGGTGCCCACCTTACTCGCCTTTTTTTACCCTGTGGGGCTTCGAAACTAAGTCAGGTAAATGACAGGTCATCCATCATTAGCGACCAATAGGAATGGGAAAAGATAGAGGGCGCCTGTGCAGGGTTACGGCCAGGAGGTTGGGGTGCAGGGGGTGGGAAGGGAATGCTGCCTTTGACCTTTTGTACAAAGAAGGGATGAAGTGAGGGAGAGGAGTGTTGGAAGGGGTGGGGGAATCAAGACAGGTCATTTCGGGTCATGCTACGGGTCTTTTCCGCCTGACCGGACGCTGTCAATGAGAGGCGTTATTCTTCACCATTGAAACCCGCTTCAGAGTCCGTCGCCTTCAATTCCGTCTCTCCCCAAATGAGCAAGAAACGAGTTGTCCCGGGAAGAAGAAGCAGAAGGTGGTGGTGGTGGGGGATTTTTCAAAGGTTATCGTTTTAGATATCGTTCTTAGCGACGTTTTATCTGCTGCTTTAGTCTAGTTTAGCTGGTACTTTCTGAAAAATGCTCCCAGAATCCTCACCAAATCTTTATGCTTTGTGTATTTTGGAGTTTTCAAAAAGAAGGAATCTGGTGGGTCTGTCTTTGAAAAATAGATTCAAGTGTCTGTTTCAAAGACAAGAACCTCGGCTAATTTTCCGGTTAACCATATTTCATCGCGCTAGGCGAATAAAGATCAAGATATGTCCATAAGAGTGTTTTTACAGTTTGGTGTTTGAAACGACCCCTACGGGATACCTCTTCGGATTAAGAGATCTTTATTATAGGACTTGCAAGTTTTGTCTCAGCGAATAGAACGTCTGCGTCTGTCAAGACAACAGTTAAAAATTTGGACTTGAAGCACAACAACTGAACGCTACATTTTGCATATTTTTATACATGCTACATTTGGCATATTTTTATACCTACTAGAGCTCTTAGCCGTTAATTAGGTATCAAAACTGTAATGCATAGCGAAATCTGTTCTTTTAGACGCTTTCGAAGATTGAGATATTTCTGGCTTATGACACATTACTGCTATTTCTACACTCCATGCACTGAGTTGATTCTTCTTACGATGAGAAACTGGTTTTAAAAGCGAAGTCCCAGTACTCAGTTTCTCATTTCACAAAACGCTTTGAGTCGTTAATGAGGTCTTTAGTAAAACCCCGTGGATCCGAGTATATATATATATTATTTTTTTTCACACGGACTACTTTATCGAGGAATCAATAAGCGAGTCTGCCGTTTCCTTCTTTTCAGTAAACGTGTCATTCGAAGATTCGTCGCTAATATTGGCACTTGGACATATCCGCAAGTAAGCGGTTGACTCCAAGCAATCCATAGCATTTGTGAAATGGAACTGCATTAAAAGACAAGAATAATGCTGTGTAATTTCTTAGAATAATATTAATGCACAAAGGTCCGGGATAAATCGCTTACAGATTCAGTTGTAATGTAAGAAACAGATGGCGCGTAAAATTAACAATAATATTGCCTGCTCTTAATAATGATTTTTTTTATTTACAAAGAACTGATATTATTTGTTATGAAAATCGTTACCAAAAGACACAAAAAATATGCGCAATCGTGCAATGTTTTTAGTGACCGGTTATGAAAAAAGCTCGTAGGATTACACCATAATTGCAACAAAAGCTGTGTAATTTTACTTTTATTTTTTACAGTGTGACATTAGATTTAAGCTCAGTTACCTGCAAACTGTCTAATCCACTGAAAGCATTCACAGTGTAAATCGTATTATACTTTTTTTTCCTGAAATGTAAGACTCGAGTCTCGTTCCACAGTGCGCATAAAAAAATGAAACATAAATTATGGATCTATGCACCGATCAAACCTATTAATAAACACGTTCTTTCGCTTCCTAGGACCCGGAATGCGTTTTTCACTGACGACTGGTACTGTTGGTAATATCATGCATCCATGCATTGGTTCTAAGCGGATCGTATTTCGGATTTGATCATCGGCCCAACCCCACGAAGAATTCTTTGTTGGTTTCCTGCTCATGGACCCTAATTTCGGTAAGTAGCACAAACACAAAGCCGTCCACCTTTTTTCGTCTTTTCTCTTCGCTCTTAGTCGCTTTCGGGTGCATCTATTGTTACAACCGGCTAGTGTCAGCATGGAAGCTGCTGGACTTGAGCTCTGACATAAATGAAAAGGTCTTTTTAAGCACAGGTTCCAGTCTCTTGCTAAAAAAGAGGAGTTCGAACAGTTAGCCAGGTAACAATAGGCGACGTTATTCACACCTGACCCGCACTTGCTCTGAAGGTCCAGCGAAGCTAAAAAGTCCTCGATGACCAGGCCAGCGTGATTAATGAAGCCGTCACACATTTACAAGTTGGCAAAGGCTGATGGATTTTCGTTGCACTACTTCCACAAGCAGCCTCCACATCCCTTTCTTCCCCCCGCCCCACCTCCCCCAGCATCCCTATCTTACCCCACTAGACTCTTTTAGCAGCTTAACACAGGCTGATAACTTTTCTAAAGCGTCTCTCCTGCTTATTATCTCGCCAACTAAAGGACGAGGTTTGTAAAGCTATACCAGACCAGTTTTTAAGTTTCGTCTCCGAAACATGCACTGAGGAGGGGAAAAAAAGAAAGCGGCCCTGCGTTTGCAGGTTGGTTATGGTGTTTCCCACGAAGCTATCACACTTTAGCCATCTCCTCATTAAAGAGAACTAAGCTGACATATTTGCTTGTCTTACTTTGCTTTCTCGGGGACTGAGGGATGAAACAAAAACAGAAAGAGAGAAAAACTTGCTGACATGCACGCACGTGTCCAGGCTCCGCGAAACGCCAGATAGTTCGGGTTGGTGGAAGTTTCCAACGATGTTGCGCAAACTAGTCAACGCAGAGCGCAAAGGGAGGTCCAGGCAATTAAGATGGAGGAAAAGGGAAAAAAAAATCTGGAAAATCTTGGGGAGTTTTCCTCAGCCCTCCCGATGAATGCAGATATTGCGGGTTTTGGGAAGATTGATTTATCGTTGTGGGGTTGGCTTCAGTGACGAAGCAGTTCTTGACGTAAACGGTAGAAAGACGTTGAAGTTTTGTTGCTTTTACGGCATGCTGAGAGGCGCCTCCTACACTTACCGTGAGGGGTCCTTCTTTGCTCCGATGGTGTACGAGATATCTCAATTTTATGTTTAAATGCTGAGCGCCTAACAAACATCCGTAAGCCACACCCACCTTCTTTGGATCACAATAGAATGCTTCTGGGAAGATGACCTTGTAATGTAGACAGCTCAAACGGGATAGCAGTAGAAAAATCCGTGGCCGAATTTACTAGGTAATGGTGGAGTTAAAAACGTAACGTTATCAAGCAGCGCAGGTTAATTTGAAAGGTTTTGGCAGGCCTGGGTATGGACATTGGATCGGCTGCAAAAGGTGCGATAGTACTGGAGATCCTTCTCGGGTTACTAATTGAGCTGGAAGTCTGGAATGTCGGTTGATATTGGTGAGTCTGCTTGGAAAGAATACAAAGGCCAAACTTGGATTATGAGTTTGGCATCCTTTGGTAGTTACTTTCTTTAACTCCCTCTCCCCCCCAAAAAAAATTAACACGCGGTTAAAATTAGCACAGCATATTTTGGGCCGTTGATTCACGCTGTGTTCATCAAAATAGAACTGTTGTTGTCGACAAACTTTATTATTAAAGAAGAGCGAGCGACAGAAGATTTTGATAGCTTTGGCGCGTTTCACTTGAAATGGCGCCAAAGTCAGGTTTGAATATAATTCTTGCACGGTATATTGCAGTAATCTATGGGGGAAAGCGTAGGAACGAAATGATCGATCACATGACTCGCTTCGCGGTGTTCAACAAGTCGTGTTTTTTTCTGACTTAGAGTGCTTTCTTTTAACAAATGTCAATCTCGCTTAAAACAGAATTGATTGATAGACAAAGCCAAATTCGTCCCAAACTATCCAGTTTCTCGTCACTGAAACGATCGTGCATTAGATCCGCACCTTTGTTTCGTGATATAAGTACCATACGGTATGGCTTCTTTATAAGTAGCACTCAAAAATGCCCTTGTACTACCGAGAAATAACAGTGCATTAAAGGATCATTTTTTATCTATCTTTCCGCTCAATAGGGCTACTTCGTTCATTAATTTGTTACTGCTTCTCTTATTGTTCTCATCATCTCATCATCCTCCCACAGATTAGCTTTGACCAGCAAAGGGTTATTGTGGTTTGTTGCCTAATAAGGTGCACTAGATGGCTCGTTCACTTGTAGGTGTAACTTTCGTCTGCTTGTATTGCTAATTAAGACCAGAATTGTACCGTAGATACGGAAAAGGTTACAGGGGTTCCTGCTAGGACGATCTGTCGACGTTCAGTATTAATGGAGTTAACATAGTAAATACCGAAGAGCGCAACAATAACCGTCAGTCTATAAATAGACACTTGCGTCACAATTACGAAGTTAGTGGTTTGGTAAAGGGTAATGCAAACACTGAGGAGGTTTGGTCGCTGCAACAAGTACTAGCGAGTTACCGCTCGAGAAATGAAGTGATATATTTCGACGACCTCAAATTAGCCCCTTTCACTTGCAACATGTTCACGTGAGCTATAGGCACACGAGGTTTCTGACAGAACCGCTGCGTTGAGAAGCAAGGTTAGGCTGTATATACATAAGAAAACTGAACAATAGGTTCGTTTGCGGTTTTAGGACTGCAAGTTTTGTTGGAGCCCAATGCGTTTAGTAAGGGCATAGTGGCGAAGTTCAGAGCCTGTTAGCAACAGAAAAGGCCCAAGCAGAAGCTTACAGGCATTAGAGTATAATTAGTAGTTTCCCCCCGCACATTTTCAAGATGTGGGAAAAGTTTCTTCGAGCAAAAAGGAACGTAGCAAAAACGGGAGGTATCAGGGGGAAGAAACATGACAACAAAAGACAGACAAAAGGATCATGTACAAATGATGCCGCTGTGCTCCCAAAAGGAACCAGCCAAAACTTTGCGTGCGTTGTTCTTGCACGCAGTGAAATTGCATTCGACTGCGAATCACAATGGGCAAAACCCAACGGCACTTGGTGCAAATCAAGCGTAGAATTATGGGTCTTGTTTCCCCAGTTTTCATACCAAGGTGCTACAAACTCGGGTGAAATTGGAACATTAAACTTCACGCTTTACCAAGTTTAGGCCAGCAATTGTGGGAGGCAGTGAACTTGCAGAGAAGAAAAAGTGTCCAGGATTGGAGGGTAAGGTCTCCGAAATGAAATCGTGTCGTAGAAATTTTGATATAATAGTTTTATGGATTGATGAAGCACAGTTTATGGAAAAGCTTCAGTCTCCCGTACTGTGCACAGTACGGTCACAATAATACTCTGTCCGAAAAGGAGGAAAGAGGTGCGGTAGAGAGGGATGGGAGACTCTTGCCGAAACTAGAATTGGAGGAGGTTCAATAATTCCTAATTGCGGGCTAAATATGAACCTTTACGTACGGTTTTTGGGGTTCTGTGAAAGGGGGGTACTGGGGGAGAAAGGTTTAGACTGAGAAATTATCAAGGTAAAAGAGGTTGGAGGCCCCGGTACACTTTGCATACAAATGCCCAAGTTTGTCGGCTCATTTGGCATGGTTCAAACCTTCTTGTTAATCTGACCTGGTGTTTACCCATATGACCACGAACAACCAACTATAATACTTTTTTTTCCTCTCTTGTCTTTTGGGTTCCCTCTGCGAAAGCTCAAGCTCCGAAAGGAGGCGGTACTCGCAGGTTTAACCGAAACCGAATTTCATTCGGAGGGAAACTGGATAGTAGCCAATGGACGTGCCGAAAGTTTTCCCTTTTGCCTGTCACTTTTTCCACCATCTTCATTACCTTGGCTTCTTCGACTATTCATACAAGCTATCTTTGTCTACTCTCTCAACCTCTTTCTCTCTCTTTTTACCGTCTATCCGTTGCTCGACCCTTTCTTTCCCTCCTTAACCACATATACGTTTGGGTTAGGAGCTTTTTAGGTATTTCTGGCAGGACACACACGCATAGATAACAACTTGATTATTCCATCTGGAGGCAGGCAATTTCTTTTTCTACCTTTTACCACGCAAATTCATAACTAACAGAAAGACCGGGGAGCCCCCTTTGCATCCTTAACGAAGGGAAGGTGTAGGCTGCTATAGAGACGTTAGCCAACAAGGCGTTAAGTTTTTTTCTTTTCTTTTTAGCGAACTAAGTTCTCTTCCACGGCGCGCATGTCGCTGTGGATTATGCAGCAGCGGCCACAGCAGCAAACAATTAAGACCGAGAAATGAGACCCTTGGAACACAGGACTCAGCGGGACTAGGGTTCAGGGGTACGGATTGCTCTTAACAAAAAGGGTTTAAGAGGGTGCGTCCGTTACTAATAAGCTTTTTGAGGAAGGGTGTAAACTTTGCCGCCGCAAGTACCACACTGAGACTTTTAAAAAGCGCGACGACGTAAGCGTAGTACCCGGGACGAGTGAGTTGCTCAAGCGTCGTACCAAAGGGGAGAGAAACACCCCCCTTCAAATGTGCCAAGTCGTTTGGGAGGTGCCGCTCTGGCTTTACATAACGAAACAAGTGGGTTCCATCTCGCCGAGAGAATAGACGCAGTTGCGCCAAAGTTTTCTTTTCACGTTGGACGTTGAGCGTTATCTAGTTAGAAGGATTTGATGAAAGACAGAAGCTGCACTTGACACTTTTACACGTCCTGCTGACCTTTGGAGAATTCTGTTTGGGTAGGGTAGAGTACTCGAGACCCGATCTTTGGCACTTGCAGTGGTCGGACGTAAATTTTGCTCCCCCCCCCCCCCGAAAAGTTTTCGTTGGGTGAGCTTCTTTGCGTTTTAATTTTTTTTTCCCCTTCGCAAAGGACACGAGAGCGTTTGGCAAGATAAATGTCGTGTCATAAAGTCTTGGAAAAGTTTGTAAAGAATGGGAAGATTTCTGTTTGAGATGGAACGATAGTAATTGACAGGTAATTAGCATTCCTTTTGGGACGAAAATTTTCATGGCTGATTAGGAAAGGTTTGTGGCCTGTTCGGTTTTTACTCTTCTTCCCTTCGCAGCTGTAGACGTTAAGAACTTTTCTAAATGAGTCCACTTTTAATGCACTTGTCGAGTGGAGGACGTGTTCCAGCAGAGAAACAGGACATGTTTAAGTGTTTGGCGCCGCTGTGGAGCTAAAGGGTTATCGCCAACTCTGTCACCATTCTCCGAGATCCCTTTGGCTCGGCAAAACGGAGAAAAAAATCCGGGCACATATAATATTTTTTTGTAAGCTGGTTTGGGTTGGGCGCCGAACACGAGTTGTCCATTGGGTTAACGGGCTGCGTTTTATACTCTTACCAAAAGCTGTAATGTCCTTATTTGCCTCGCGTTAAAAGCTGAGGGCCGCCAGTTAAGAAGGGGGGAGGTGGGGGGAACGGGGTTGTGGAGGGGAGACACGTTGGGTAAATCATGGCCGTGGATCTTGACGGCTTAAGTGATTTGTACCACACCAGCCCCTTGCAGCTTAAGGGGATCTGCTTTATGGCTTACTGGTCTTCGGATACTTGAACGGACCTGACATTAGCCGTAGCGATATCTAAAGAAACTTGCTTTACTTTGGCGTGCCTTCGTGCTTTCAAAAGCGCCGGCCAACGGGAACGGCCAAATGAGAGCCCTCAAGAATACATACGCGATGGCTAAGTTGTCGCGTCGGAGCGCCGAGTGCAAAAGAAATTGGACGCGAGGCGCAAATGGACGTGAAGAAGGTGTGAAGGTGAGAAACATATCATTAACGGTCTTTGCGCTACCCAAACCTAGCGTAATAGACCGAGCTTCTAATGAACGTTGCCAACATTCCCGAACGAGATGATAACTGGCAAGCATTCCCTTTCCTTGGCAAAGCTTACAACGAGCAAAAGGAAGTTTATCTTTCGCCACCTTCTTGATGAAGTTGTCATCGCTTGCCGGGCGTGCTGCCCTCTGGACAGTTCTGGGCTCTAAATAACACTGCGCTCGAAGCCCTTGGGATAGAGAATGCTAACATTAATCAGATGAGACGCATAAAAAGTAAAACAAATGCGGCACTAACTATAAAAATGATGGCCTTTCCCCGTGTATGCGTCTGCTTTTAACAAGCCTGTATCGAAAAGTGAAGACATGTTCTGTAAATCAGGAATGAATTTTTTAAAAAAATTACTGCAACGCAGTGCTTCTCAAACTTTCCCCCTAAAACCTAAAATGTAGCTTATCAAATAGTCATATTTACCAACGCGGGCAACCTTCACTGTAGACCCAGCAATAGGCCTAGGCCTACGCTGGTGAGGACCACAAAAATATAAAAAATAAAAAAACTTCACTGTGTCGTTACCCGAAGTAACACCACTTCTACCCGCTTTTAGACGATTTACCCGAGACCAAAACAGTTTGGCGTAGTATAGTATTGTTTTGAAAAGTCACCGATAATTTTTGGCACATTTTTATCCCTTGTCGGCTGCCATAGCATACCTTTAAAAAAAGAAAAAAAGGTGTGTTGCGGCGGGAATGTCTTCTTTCGGCATTTATGCCGCAGCAACCTGAAATTTTTGGTCAGTCGGAAAGCGCATTGAAACCAATTTCGCCGGCCAGGATTTGATTTGGTCATCCAGGCAAGCGTATCTTGGCAAACAGTTTTATGACTCGGTCTTCATCCTATAATACCTTTCGGTCCCTCCTTCAGACCCCCTCGTCCCTTTACGTGTCCGTAGCATATAGACAACTTACAAGTTTCCCCCGCTGGAATTTATAGCTGCCGGGGAAGAAGAGTCCCCTTGACTATGGTCTTCTCCTCCTACTTCGCCTCCTTCTGCCTTGATAGCCTTCTATTCTTTTTTTTTCCCCGTCCTTCCAAAGCTTCAGCGCCCGAGCTGCCCGAGCCCAGGCGTCCCCGTCCCTTTAAGTTCCTCCACCCAAATCAAGTTGAGTTGTAAAATGCCCTGAGCCTGCCTACCTCAGTCACTTGCCTTTCTATCAAAAACCCGTAACCGTACCGAAAAGGGGCTCCCCGACTGTATCTTCATCTGAGAATAAGAGGCTGACCGAAGGAACGTTTGCGCCCGGCGTGGCTCCAGGCTCCGCGGGAACTTTTACTCCAAGTCTGCACCCTGCGCGTGTATACTACGCCTCAGCGCGTGAAGGGTTCGCTCCTTCTTCTCCTTCCTTCCTTTTCTGCCCGGTGGCCGGGCCCTGCCGTTCTGCACCGAGAGACTGCTTCATCTCCACTCACCACAAGTCGGCTGCAGACCTCCGAGGCAGAAGGAACGTTTCCGTAGGCACGCTGTACAGATTGTATGTACTCCTGACTGGTCGAGTTCAGGGGACGGGGGGATAGAAAACAAGACGTGATTCGATTGTGGGTGCGCCGGCCGTGCATTTTTTCCTCCCCGGCTAATCTGCTGAATGATGCGTTGCATGTGTTCGGTGTGTTTTGTGACCTTGGTTTGGCTAGCGCTTAATGAAACCCGGAGATGACCACGGTTGTTGTATCTACATTGGTCGCACTTGACGTTGTCTGCCACCTCCATTTAGTGACTGTAGGTGTCAACAAGCATTACCATCCGCTGTCAACAGCCAAAGCGATGGCAAGTGACTCACGTTCGAATTTTACATGAAGCTGTTACCACAGTGATAATTACTCCACTTAGCGGATTAACCTCCTGTCGTGAAGTGCCTCTATGTATGCTAGAAACTATATCTCACCAGTTCTAATGACTTATTTGTAAGCGTGAAGTGCAATTCGGGGCAATTAGGGCCTAAAAAAGGAGAGACACTGCCGAGTAACGAACGAGGATTACAATTTTCTTGCGGAATTCATTTGCAGAACATTGACGTTTTCGGTAAGTCTGACGGTTTCAAAAAGTTCGTTGTCCATTTGGTGCAGTGAAGACATCCCGCGAAGGTTTCTTTGTTTGAACGCGACCGAGGTGCTTGATTGAGCTATCCAATTAAGTTAGTGCGCATGCGAATGAAAGGGAGCTCTCCCGCGTTTTTTTTCCCCTTTACCGCTCCCGCGTTCCCTAAATGGCACTGGCCGGATTTATTCTGTCTCGCGGGATTAAAAGGGGTAGACTTACTCAACAACGAGTTTATTTATCAAGGAAATTGCTGAACTCAGCATATCGTAACTGTCCAAAGGAAACACTTTACCCGAGAGGTGAAGCCGGGAGGGATCGAGGACTAGGAACGTTGGTGAGAAGCAGAGAACGCAGAAGGAAGGAGCGAAGGGGGGAAGAAAGGAACAGGGAAAGATCAGGTTGCTCAATGGGTGTTTTTATGGCGCCCAAGACCCAGATTAGAGGCTTTTGGCTTGTAGATTCATCTGTTTAGCCCAAGCCCAACACTACACTAGCTTTGGCCATAGTCACAGCTAGGGTAATTTAGACCCCCAAGTAAAGAAGAACAAAAAAAGAAGAATGGACCTTTTAACAGCTTGGGGCGATGAGGGGGCGCAACGTTTTTATTATCCGAGCGTGATTCTCTGCCCAAGTTCCAGTTATCTTGGATTTCATTAAACGCAAAAAAAAAAACAAAAAAGGCAACAAGTTTCTTGCTCCTCTTTTTTGGCTGAGACCGAACCCGGTGTCCATTTCTGAGCAGTCGCCGCAGGGAACAATCTCAATTTCGCCCAATCTCTTCATTAATAACGAAATGAGACGTTGGGAGTGATAACCTGAACGTGGAGCTTGCAATTGAGGCAAGAAACACTTAAGTATTATTAGTGTTCGAAGATAAGGGGAAATTAAGGAAAATTTCTGGAGCAAACAGATTTTTATAGCTGCAATTGGTACCTAACGTTACATTTTTCGAAGCACTTACCAATCAAAGACCTGGCTGGAGTTCTTTCCGGAGATTGTTTAGGGAACATATTCGAAGGATGCTGTGATGAAAATTTTCGGAATGGAGCTTTTCCGCCGTAGAATTAGGTGACAATTTTGGAGGTACTGGGCGTTGGGTCGCCAACCCGTTTCCCGCGGGTCGTTTGTCGTTTTCGACAAGCGAGATTAGGGCTGGGTCATGGTGTCCATTTGGCTTGTCCATACTCCCTGCGACGATTGTTGTCGTAAAAAGGTGCTTGACTCGTCTTCTCTCTTCGTGTTTTCTCCTTCCCTCGCTCCTTCTTTTGTACATTTTCTCGATGGCGTAGCTTGATAAGAAAAAGAAGCGACTTGCGAAAGACCGCACGGCCCAGACCATTAATAAAGTGGAGGTTGGGGACGAGCTAATTGATGTCTAAAAAGAGCAACTCACTAGAAAAAGCAAAAATGGGCTACCCAAAGAGGATCACGCGTCTTTTGAGGCCCTTCGGTCTTGTTTTTCAGCTTCTCAAAACCTGTCCCATTACGTTTGGGATTCCTTGAAAGAAAGCCTGGGCAACTCGTTGCTTGCAGTCGAATTTTGTAAGCAATCCACACAGCAATAAATTGAGTCGTACTGACTAATTATAGAATATCAACAGTCGCATTAAATAATATGGTTTGCGAATGAGTTGAAAGGTAGTCATTTAGCTGATGGGGTAATTTGAACTGTGAACTGAGCAGAAGTTCAGAAAATGAGTTGGAAAATTACTGAAAAAGTTAAGTTTCTAGTTTATAAGTTTCATTTGTATTTATTTATTCAGTTATTTGTAAAAGCTGACTCCCATGACTTAATTTGGTAAAGTTCTGAAAAACTAACTATTCAAACATTTTTGAACATGCAGTAAATTCGCATTGGATAAATAAGCATTCGAAAAGTTATTGAAATATCGAAAAACAATATTACAAAGGGGAAAAATAACTCTTTTCTAGCGTTTGTGGTATCGAGGTAGCCCAACAACTAGTAAATAGGAACCAGACGAAAATGCTCGCTTCTAAATATAGCCGTAGCAGTAGTTAACAGTAAGGCCATCATATTCCGGAGTATGTTCATGGTTAAACCCTTGTTATGAGTCTTAGAAGCATATTACCTTAAATATATGCTAACATGGTGTATGTTTCAGGGATCCGGTTGTCGTGTGAAAGCGAAGATGGATAAAACGTCCTTCCTAGTCGATGGTTCTTACATTTTACGCATTTTTTTTGGTTTTTATACCTAACCAGTTGTGATTGACATTGCTTTCGCGGTTTGACAGCCCGTCCAGGCAGAAGTTTTTGGTATTTGTCACCTCAGTATGATTTCCCACGCTTTTTTGTGTGTTTTAGCACTATTTAGGCCTTAATATGACTTGACCATGAGTTGGGGACATGAGATGAAGATGAAGGAATCATGGATAGGTTTCCTTTTCAGTGTTGTGAGATGAGAATACCCGTAAATAAGCTGGGACGCACGACTTGGAATTTTTTGTAACGCATCTTTTATGTATGTGTCTGCTCTTTTTTTCCGGTCCCACATGGACGGATTGGAGGTTTAAACTTTTCGAAGAAAAAAATACTTTTTTTCCCCCGGTGCTGGGACAAAGACTCCCCCGTATCTTTTTGGTTTTTCGTGAGTCTTGACGAGTCAGTCACGCCATTGCCATAAATCAGGCATTCGGACGTGGGCTTGAAGTAGACGAGGAATGCAGCCCGAGCACGACACATAATCTGAGAGCTTGTGTATACAAGTCTAGTCACTAGTCCACCCCTTTTTCATTTTTAAGCGATCCAGAAACTGCTTGAAGACAAGGCGAGTTCTTTAAGCCTTTGAAAGAGTTGTCTTTGAGAATGGACCCTACTCTTTTTGTAACGCCTGTGTGCTTGTTGCATTTGCATACTTGCAAGCATGTTAATTCAACAGTCTCCCCGAGAGGCGAACGAGAGAAGAAACAACTTGATTTATTTGTTTGTGTTTGTCTTTCTGGTTGTGTGCACTAGGGCTGGGCGGTACCGGACTCCCGTTCCCGATGCCTTCAGCCTTCGCAGCTTTCCCACCGACTGGAGCAGGCGCTGCTGCAGCCCACGCCCACGCCGCTGCAGCCGCCGCCGCAGCCGCCGCTACCGGGTCGGCGCAAGGAACCATGGACGCGAGGTACTTTTGGGATTCCGCCGGACGCAGTTTGCACCCTGCCGCCTTTCAGCATCCGGGGTAAGTTGAACAATGAAAGGCAGAGACGTTTCCAGCATTTTTTCAGGTCTTTCCAGAAACTCTAGCAAGCGAGGATTTTTTTCTCTTTTTTTTGTTCAGAAGGGGCGCCACCGTGATCATGCATAACTCAGGGGGGAAAAAAGTTTGGAGGTTACGCAAAGGGACGTCAAAAGTCGTCGATGGTCGCCAATTACCGTAAATTATGGGAGTCTGTAGCAACTGGGGAGGCCAAACTCGAAAGAATTCCCATATGCCATTTAGGTGATAATAGTTTGATGAAGGCAAAGAAAGGCTCGCCACTAGTAGGCATTGTTTCACTCAAGGGACAAGAAACACCCTACACACTCTAATTGAACTGCATCTGTGACTTTTCTCACGAGGTGACAAGATCCAAGAGATGCTTCGCCAAACAAAGCCAAAGGAAGCCGAAAAGGGGGAGAGAAGGGGAGACCGAGCGATTTTTTTTACATTTTATTTTTATGGCTGACGGCATCTGATGTAGGGGTAACATCGGTAGCATTGATTTCCCTTAACAGATTCCGTTGAAGACGAACCGGCGTACTTTGTGTGCCGTTCTTCGCTGGAAAGAGAATTATCACACTTGCGGAGAGCCTACGGTGTGTTCTAAGGGTAGCTAATATAGTTACCAAAGAAATTTTGATTCTCAGCGTTCCTCTGTTAGGAACTTAAGGTTTACAGCTTTCGAAACATATTTGTAATTTTTTTGTTCGCGGTAGATTTTGACAAGGACATTGGTTTAGCCAACCTATGCAATTCTCCCAAGATTATCACGCATTCCACACATAGCACAAGAGGGGTATTTGGAGTAAGAGAAAAGCTGACTTTCCGGTTTAACAATGTGGGAATGTAAGGTGGAGCACTGCGAAGCATATTTCAAACGTTACTTTTAACGATCTGTCTCTAAAAATCAAAACCCTCTACAAGAACATCAGCAAAAAGATATTAAAAAATCAATAAAACAAATCATATCTCTTAAATGGACAGAGGAATGGAACACACGTATTTCGCCTCTCCACGATTTAAATATCAACCCTAAATCAAAACCCATTTGCAAATCTAGTCACACACGTAAAATCTTATCTACCATTATCAAATTGAG
>JAHZNP010000867.1:0-33807 GCA_020615345.1 Triops cancriformis
ACATAATGGTCGGTAGTTAACCGAGCTTACTTATCATTGTAAGATACACGATGGGGAACGATAACAGTATGAAGAAAACACGAGTTATGAAGTTAACAGAGTAGATATAAAGCGAGTCTGTTTCCATGTAATTTAAATGGGAGTGAAACGGGACTTGACCTTAGCTTGACGTTAAGCGAGTTATGAAGCTAAGCGAGTGAAAGTTACGTGGACTCCACTGTATTAGTTTCCTCCATTTCTTACTTGACGCTGTTATTTCTTCAAGCATTTACAAACCGAAAGGCTGCGAACTAGTTTTTGCCTTTGGTGAGGCATCCAAGAATAGAGTAATGCTGGTGTATGAACATGTTGCCTATTTAATCTTGGAAGTGGATTGAAAAGCCATTCGTGCACAAGAGGGGGATGACCGCGTGCGTCGCGGAGTTGACGTGCTACATAGATGCACAAAATCAACCCTAACGTTCTCGAAGGGGAGGAAGTATTGGAACATTGCGAATATAGCTCCTACCCCAAGCATGTCGATATATACACAATAATAAGCCCAGGGTTTAGAAAATGAAACGTAAGCTAATGTAGTCCTCGTTTACGAGAAAGCTTCCGGAAACCCATTGCTGAGATGAAGAGAGAGAAAAAAAAGCGAGGGAGAGAGACGGGAAATGACGAGGTTGAGGAGGGAGGAGGAGGGGGTTATGGAAGTCATCAAGCGATTATCTTTCTAGAAAAGGGGAATACTCTTTTGCTCTTTCTGAAACAGGGACCAAGCATTGCATTGTTTCTTTCAGGAAAAATGAGTCTTGGGGGCCCAAACAAAGAGAGAAACATGGGCGAAAAGTAATCTCTTCTAATAGTCCTTTTGTAGGGCGAGTCGAAATGTAAAGGGCAATTTCTCCGGTTAGGCCGTTTTTGATGAATTCTCATTGGGAAAGCACAAAGAAGAAACGGAAAGAATCCTCCTTCTCTTCTTTCGTTATAATTCTCATTTATGTGACACGTGCCATGGCGGAAATAGGTGGCGTTGCTGTAGGGTTAGACATTATTTCTAGACTGTTACTTAAAAAAAAATATTTCCAACGTGGGCATTTGCTCTTTGCTGGTCCTTTTTATTATTTCAAAGATAAACAAAAATTACGCATGAGAACATTGAACTTTTAACACGATGACCAACTATAGTGACCTATACTATGTCACTTGCCCAGTATAGAAAGGTTATTATTCTTTGACGGGCTTTAAACAGGTGATTGTTTACACATTTCTATTCTGGTACAGTCTGGCAATTATGTGTGTTCCTTTGGTGTATAACCTGCGGTTAATTGGTTGTTTACAAATCTTGTTGTTGGCAGCGCCTCAAATCCCTATTAACTGCCACGTGACGTTAGCGAAGATAGATGGCGCAGTGGTATGCTATTTTTCAAACTTTTAAGCCGCTCTATCTCTTGATTGCACAACTATGAGTTCTGTGTTGCACGATCGGCTGTTGACAAAGTTTTCCTCCCAGCGCAGCAGGAGTTGAAAATCTCGAAGATGGCGTAGGCGTTCGCCGCTTTTGCAGATTTTATATGCTGTTGCTGAATCCCTGAGGGAAGATAGCCACGTGGCATGTATCAAGTCAACCTCGCAGAACATTAAACCGCAGCTCGAGAACCCATCCGATAAAGGCTCTCTGATAGATTGATGGCTATGGACTCTGAACCAAAACTGCACAACACGCAAGGGAGTATGTAAAACAGGGGTTCCCTCGGCATAATATGGGTGTGGCGATAAACAACATTGCTTAGTATAAGATTTCATGGGTCAATATAATTGGTACGAGTTTAACAGAGCTCCATATGTTTTCCATTCAATCCTCTACCTTGTCCTCCATTGTCATTACCGATAAGCAATCGTGGCAAGTTAAGGCCACTGTATACCCTTTCTCTGCTTTTTTCCTTATACCCTATCTCAGATTTCCATTGACTGAATGGGAGAAACGATAAAATTGCAGTTGATGATTTTTCCGTAACGGTTGCATATTTTCCCATAATTTTCCGACCAAAATTTTAAAGTTAATCATATCTAGAATCTAAATTTTGGAAATTCTGAAGTTTGGAAAAAACAAAACAAAATACATCCTTCAACGATCTTAATTATTTTTGCCTTTTATCAAATATATATCTTCGTTAGATTCTAAGGATTTGAAAAAAAACTAACAAAATCCTTGAACAATCGTAAATTATTTTCGCTTTTTTTTTCAAAGATATGTCTTCGTGAGATTCTAGGAATTATCACTCAAAACTTTACTGTCAAGATTATTCCGACAAGTAGTAAGTGGTAAATGCAAAATCGTGCACGTAAATCAATAATAAGAGACTATTCCATATCAGAACATATTTTCGTATTTTTTTCCTATCTCTGTTATTTTTCGTATGCCATGTGACTTGACGTCTTAACTTGCCAACCACACTATACGGTTTGCATCGTTAACCTACGTATTTTCCTGTTTTGCCTCACGAGTACCCCTTTCCCTATGTTCTTAGTTCCCCATCTTAAACCTAATGCCGTCACCTTCCTTTTCGATTTACCGGCGCGTAGATCCTGTCTGAAAGGGATTCCGGTACAGGGAGCGGCAGAAATGGCTTTTGCTTGTCCGTTGGCGACCCAACGTAGGACCAGGCCGTCCCAAAGTCTCTTCACTTGACGTTGTGCACATCCTAAGAACCCTAAAGTGTTACTTTCGCCGGTGAGCAAAATTTGAAGGGAAGGAGGAGCACAAGAACGGATGGCAAACCCCCCCCCCTCCACAACCCCTCCACCCAGCTACTTTGCATGCTGGAGTGAAGCTGTCACTTCAAAGTCCGGATCAAGTCTATCTCCAACTCCAGCAGGCAAAACTAGAAACTGTTTTAGCCAAAGGAGCACGAGGAGGAGTAAAAGGGGGGATGGTGGGGGGTTCACTTTATCTATCAACCAGCGAAGCGATCCTCTCCATCCCTTGGAGCTCCTTAGTACTATGCAAAACAATAGTTTGCCCTTCTCGCTGCGGTGGTACTCCGCGACAATCTTCCAGGCTAATCTTTTCGGGCTCAAAACTTTTCTCCCAAGGAGACAAACTTTTCTTTAACTCCCCAGGCGGAGTGCAAAAGATCCTTGGGTAAAGCCTCAGCTTCTTTCATATTGATTGCAACAACGAAAATGGATTGACAGAGTAGCTGTAAGTGTGTATTGTACACAGTACAACAGCGTTACGCACAAACCCACCCGAAGATTGGGGCCTTCGTGCTTGGGCTCAGTAAACCTTCAAAGCAATCCGGTATAACAAATCCTATACGTGGAGCTCGGCCAATTTGTGTCACCTGACGAGCTCAGTAGGCTCGACACATTTGTACACACCTTGAGACAAAACGAGCTCCACTAATGAGATTGGCTAAACTTAGGTCAGCTTTGGTCACCTCTTGACTATTTCTGCCCTTTTCACCACCTGCAACCGTTAGTACGGCCAGTACCGTACAGGAGAATGCGAGTGCAGTGCTAGCATGTCTGCACGTCTTCCCCCCCCCCAAAGCTGGGACAACCCAATAAAGCCATAATACAATCTTCAGGGACTAGGGATTTTTCGCTCCCCTTTGTCTTTATTTCGTCTCTCTTATTTCTTCTACCTTGTGGGCTTGTACTACCTCTACGTTGGATTGTCCCCAACATGCACGCCCTGCGAAATGACCGTTAGGAACCAATCACGAAACCTGGATGACCCTCGTCCCTACGAAACGTGATCAGCAGTCTCCATCGGGACTAGAAATTCTTTTAAGGCTGTGTTTCCACTGTCAACTCAACACCAGTGTTGAATTCACTGAACTCAAACACCGGAGTCAGGCTAACTCGCGTCCCAATTGGCGCCAATGCTACTCAATTGAGTAGGGGTTGAAACCGATATAACTTGCAACAGAAGACTACGAATCATTCTATCACACGCACTGTGTTGAAACAGCCTAGTCAACTCGTGTCCCAATTGGTGTCAATACGACTCAATTGAGTTGAGGTTGAAATCGATATAACTTGCAATTGAAGACTATGAATCGTTCTATAACACGCACTCATATAGTATTACGCAATAAATTATTGTAAGCCAAAACAAATATTCACAACATCGTAACGCTTTATTTACATTACACCTCGCTCCCTCTGGCTTCTCGAGGCGAAACATACCCCAACTTACCACTGCTGGCCTAGACCCGTGATCCGAAGTTGAGTTGGCAAACCCTTCCCCAGGCCTCGCTCTGAGCTACAGTTTGGCCCGTGGAAGCAGGTGAGTTCGCTAACTCGAGTTGATATCCCACTTCGAGTTGAGTTGACGGTGGGAACACAGCTTTAAGTCTCAGCGTTTTGCCATTATTTAAGAATAGGGCGTGAGAAAAAAGGAGAAGAAAATATGTACGGAATGTAAAGAAATTAGCCTTGTTGCTACTTGGGTGAATTAAGAGTAGCTGTTGCATATTATGGAGAACTACAAAAGTGTTATACTCGAGTCTCGATATAGGAAAACAGGGCCTTTTTCTTTATTGTTGCAGTAAGACGAGGCCTTTGGGACAGCCGACAGGCGGAGGCTTAATGAACTTGAAGCAAAGTAGAGAAGACGGTCCTAGACTAACCTCTTGGAGAAGTTCAACCAAGGGTGAGAGAACAGAGAAGAATTAAAACGTTCCGCCTTATGTGAGAGAGAGAGAGAGAACTTTTTGGACGCCGGATCCAGAAGCTGGGGCGAATTTTGGAGTTATTTTTATTTTATTATGACGTTTTAGGGCTGCACAAAGCTAAGATGAGATAGGCAATGTATTATGAAGTTATGCAAGTTTGTTTTCACCAAATAGAAAAAGAAGTTGAAGCCTGTGAGAGGAATCGCTTTCATCGGTTGCGCTCGAAGAACAATGAATATGTAGCGCAGCAAACTTGGCTCGGGAAAAAAAAGTTTATTTCAGAGTAATTGTGTTTTTTACTTTCCAATTGATGTTTTAGAGACCCCAAATTTCTCCTATTATAATAGTTCGGCAAACTTCCCTACCCTATTTTGTTCAAAACTTACCCGGAGTAGGATTTAAGAAATGCGGGATTGTTGTCTTTGTGTACATTGTGCTGTGGCTTGGTATAAACAAGATTCTTTAAGCAAACAAGGAAAACTTTTGGTGTGGATCTTAGTGTTATAAGCGCGTTACTCTGTTTAAGTGTATAACTTGAGACATTCTTTCCCCCAGAAATGTTTTCCTTCATCCTTGTCTCAAACAAAGGCGGATTATTATGAAATCAATTTATGTGATATAACAACCTGTCGTACTTTCCAAGCAAAGTTCACTGTTAACTTAACTTCTTTTAATAAATCTCTTAACATAAAGCATAAAGATGTCATTCTAGAATCGTACATTAATTAATTGCTAAAAAACGCAGATTCGTTATTCCATACCCCCCCCCCCACAAATTTGCGACATGGCAACGCCGCATTTTCTTTTCATTGTTGGTGGTGCCTAACACGGATAACGAAACGACGTTTTTAGTAATTTTAGAGCCAAACGAAGACTTGTAGTATAGTGATTTTACTCGTAACAAACAAAAAATCTAACGTGAAACAAAGGACGTGACAACAATGAAAAATACTCTCGCGCTCAATCTTTATTCCAGCAGCGTTCAACACTTTTTCTTGCTTGCTAGAGATGCCATAGTTGCTTTCAATCACCTTCTTCATACGTAAGCTTTTGACTTCCGAGTCTTGGGCTATGAATTACGCCTGAATTAGGTTTGTTCCTTGTATAAACTTCCATAGATTACACTGCAAAAATACCCTCTCAATGACACATATAATACACTGCATAAATTACATTGAAAATTGCTGCAATGGACACATCCTTACTTATAGCTACGAAATGGAAAAATGTGTTTGAAAAATGTTGAAAAATGTTAATAAAAATCTCGTTGTATAAAATACTCATTGTATCAGAAATCTCACCCAACATTTTGTTAACTGTACATTACCATCACTCATCGCTTTTTAGCCATCATTCTGTGACATTTCTCTATAAAGCGCAAAAACTTAACGATGACTTCTCCTAATCCGATTCCTCCTCTTTTCCTCCGCACAAGCGTGGCTGAATTTATGTGCCTAAACAATTTAGGAAGTGTAAAGCCCGTTATCGTGTGAGTCTTTCGTCGTTACACTTCATTGATTAGTGGGGAAACACAAACCTCTCGAGAATTTCAAGCAGAACAGACCTTTCCCTTTCCCCTTTTTCCAGCAGTATAAACTTTTAAAATTATCCTACACCAAATCTTCCTCCCCCAGTTTTAAGTGTCACGCTTGTCTGCTTTTTCGGTTTCCAATTCGGATATTTCTGTCAAGTAGTAAAGGGAGCAATCCGAAAAGGGGTTCGGTATGCAAATACGGTCCTCTGTACAAAATGCGAAGGGGGGGTTGTAAAAGCCAAAAACCGGAGGGGGTTTCTTCACGCCCCACTCACCCCGTCATCACATCATATCACATTGACATATCTCTGTATCCCTTTTGACTGCACTAATGGCATAGACACACTGCGTGGGTGGGGCATGCATTGGGACATTGGAATAAAATTTCTGACAATGTTTCTCATCCCCAAACCTCCCTCTACGTAGAATATTCTCTTATAAGAGAAAGGTAGGGGGGTAAATGACAAAACACACGACCTCAATTGAAAGGTCGCGTGTGTGAAACTGACCTTACCTGACCCTCCCCGTTACACACGTATCGTGTGTTATATAGAGGCCACTATAGAGAATGTACTACTAGTGAAATACGTATTCGGTTCTTGGGGAGATCAGGAGGCAGTGAAACGTCCCAAAAATCCCTATGGAAATGTCCTAACCCCCCCAAACCCCCCATATACAGTGTCATTGTATAGCTGGGGGGATTTTCACCATTAGATTAGGCTGAGAGAGATGATATTAACCCTGACATGTATACAAATTCATTAAGGTTAATTGGGTTCCAGGGGTGGTTCCTTAGGGTACTGTATTCTTGTGGTAGACGTGTGCAAGACACGGCTATATATACAATACACACATATTTAGGGCCGAAGAGGATGAGGCCGCTTGACCCTCTCTGTATACTAGTAATTGTTAACAGCTACATTGGGAACGGTAGCTCCCGTACAGGTAATTTTGAGTTAAGGACGATGTCCAACACACACTAGAGGAGTTTTGTTCTTTGGGGAGTAATGCAAGGGTGGGGGACATAGGAGTCATAAACCACCCAAGGCGGCTAGCACACGTGGTCAGGTCGTAAAATTTACCCGAACTGGCGCTCTACAAATTAATTTCCGAAGAATTTCTGCTTCCTTTCGAAGCATTGTGCTCCCTTTTATAATATCCCAGTGCTTTTGACCAGATGTTCTAGCGAACGGTGCAAATAATAGAGTTTGCGTGCCTCGTTTTGAACGTCGGAAGGAAATTCGTTGTTGCCTCTAGTTGAAGCGAGAAAATGGCTTTAAGACTAATGGCGTCAGCGATTTCGCCGTATGTACTCAGCATTTCGTTAAACAGTCTCGACAGTAATGTTTCGGATCATAATGTCTACTTTGTGAAAAAAGTTCTTAGTAAATTTGTAAAACGTGAGTCAAATTTCATTTTTTTTACAGAAAAGCGATGTCAAATATTTGGTTGCAAGGTTCACTAGAGCCATTTAATAGTATTCATTTACCGTAAACAGAATTGAAATCCGATATTTAGTTTCGGAGTTGTCATCTAGGAAATTTCATTAAACTATGTAGGAGATAAATCCGAAACTAACCGAAGGGTTTGAATTCCTTTTTCACCAATAAATTAAGAAAACAGTACTTTACTGTAACTTACTTTACTGTGCCCTACTGTATGCGTAAAAATGCTTGTTCAGAAAGAAGTTTAAATTTGATTTGCATTTTACAAATGGACTAAAAACTTTTTAATGAAATTTTGACTCGCACTTCTTTTTGTCTCGGCGGATTCTGCGGCGCTCAAAAGACTTAGCGGGAAATTGGCGTTGAACGTCATCGTCAAGATTCATACGTTTTCGTGTATGGGTATAACAAGCGAGTGCAATTACAGTTCCTGGCCCAACTAATTGCACATTTGATAGAAGAGCTATTTTAACTAAAAATATTTGATTTTGATTTCCCCAGAATAATTTAGAAATACGACGACTGTTCGTTTACGTACAGCACTCAGGTGTAAGAAACTACGAAAATTATAAACTAAGAAACTAAGAAAATTCTAAACTAGGAAACTAAGCAAGTTCTAAACTATGAAACTACGAAAATTTTAAGCTAAGAATCTACGAAAACTAAGATGTTACGAATACTGCGAAAATTCTTTGCCAAGGAGAAACCGGAAGCAAGTGTGCTCCTAAAATAAGCCAGACAATCTGACTACCAATCTTATATCATGATTTCTTAAATGCAGTAGCCCAGCTCTAAATAATACGTGCATGGAAAGGACCGCAAGGTGAATATGATTAAATATGTATGAGTAAATTTATCAGTCTCTTATATCCAGGGTCTTCTAGAATAAATTCCAATTGTTTCTTTCTTAGCTTCTTGCTAAACCATTGAAGTTTTAATGGCTAAAAGCGAACATTATTCATTACTGTTCAATCTTTCCTGGTGTATTTCCTAGCTCCTCCTCTCGGCTTGTTTTACGAGATGCGTGCACATTCCCCTTTAACTTTTTGATCAGTCAGTGTACCCACTAAAACCGGAAATGGTATTCTGGACCATTAAGCGCTGAAAGAGCATTCTTCTGTCCTGTATTACGACACTGGCACACATACATTACAAATTCCAAAGGTTTTCTTCCTAAACTCTGCTTATATTATTGAATATCCGTGAACGACAAAATGTAAGCCTGAAACTCGTACTTTATGTGTCCATCAAAACTCGCCCCAACCTCAAATTCTTTATTTTCTCTAGCTAAAGGAAAGAAGAGCCTTCTAGAATGATAAGTATTAACCAACCTCAAACTATCCGAAGTTATTTGGGAGTTAATACAAAATTCTTCACATGCGAAGCAAGCATTGGGTCAGCAAACAGTTTTCCTACCATCCCATGTGTGTTTATACATGTATGCATTTCCTATCACACGTAACCCGTGAAAACGGTGCATGGGATTTGCTCAGGTAAGACCACCTGCTCCGGTGCTTAGGCCTATAAATAATGCCCAAAAGAACTGTGTTTATTACCCACCCACCCACCCTGAAAAATAGAAGGTGTGAGGTGAGGAAGACGAGTACAACTCAACAGAACGCGATCAAATACGAAATGGAAGTAAAATTTTGACCTAGAGCGTATGTCATTCCTAACTCCGCCCCCTTTTTCAGTGTTGGGATGCACCTCCTTCAGGGAAAGAGGGTTTGTTGTAAGGTATAATTTGCTGAGTTTCTAGCTCCCGTAATTATGTATACAAGAAGAAAAGCTAAATCAATTGCGTATCGCTAAGTTGACACGTTTCTCTTATGTGTGGGGCATAAAAGACGTTAGTTTATGCATGCCGTGGTGTCTTGTGGGGGGTGGGACTGGAGAAGAGGAGGGGAACAGTGTGGGAAGGGAAAACGGTCTTATCGGATATCGAACTATTGACTCCTTTAGCTATCTATTCAATGAAGCAGGAAGAAACTCCCTCAAGAAGGTAAAAAAATGGATAATGGGGCTTCGGGAACAGCAAATCCAAAGAAACAAGCGTTGGCAGAATTTCTGGCAGATAACAAACGGAAGCCAGCGCCTCTTCCTTGATCTCTCTGTAGGTTGGCATAGAGTAAAACACATGATGTGTTGAAGTTGATGATGCATCAGTGCACTTTACGTCAAAATCGAACGTGGAAAACCAGAAGAAAACTCTTAAACCGAGCAAGTAGGAGAATAAGGAGCTTCTTGATAGATTTTTTTTTTCCTTTTCGTCCCCCTCCGTGAAACTCTCCATATTGATTCTGTATGTACGTTGCGGAATATTAACGACGATAGGGAACCACGGTTGGTTCTTTTTAAGGAGTAGTGCACCCTTTTTTTCCTGGCAGGAACAAAATTGTAGATTAGAATACTGAATTCCTCCAAGACAGACTTCCGGCCCAAACGCAGCTTGATGTAAGTCTTGAATTTTTAGAAGGCGAGCAGGGTTTATATTTATGATCCTTCATGCTTTGATTGGCAGCAAAGTGTGTGATGATTTGAATTTGAGGTGGACTTAAGTCCGATTTAAGACTAATTTCTTTTAATGAAGACAAGGTTTGACAAGAATGACCACCTCTTTTTGCATTGATTTGAACTTGATAAAGGTGGCGGTTGCAATGATTTGGATGTGCTTAAATACAAAAGCGCACTTTTAAAAAGCGAATTTGAAATCCTTACACATCTTCTTAAAGAATTCTTCATAGTTTCGACGTTGGAATTGATTGCACATTGGAAATTTAATTGGGACACAATAAGGCTGACCTTCTAATTCAGTGATTGAATTATATGGCTGACCTAAGCACTATATAAAAATTGTGTTCTCTTTATACAACAAATAGTCAACATTTGAGCTTTGCAAAACATGCATACACAACGATTTTTCCATAGTAAAGGAGAAGCTTTCCTATAGTTTCACTAGGAAATAATATCTAAAAATAATATATACGAAAATAATAATAATAATAATAATAATAATAATAATAATAATAATAATATGAAAAGGCTTAACACGGATCAGTCAAATCCACTGAAAGAAATTTGGCGGTATGAAGGTCTGGATTTGGATTTGTCATAATAAAATGGACTAGTCTTGGATTTTGTTCAAGCTCATTTTTTTAACTTAGGCACAAGTCTGGTTGTCACCATAGGACGATTTTTTTAGGGTACACAAAATCTGTCGTAGAGCGAATTCATGTGAGCAGACCGACTGTAACTAATGCCCCGATTTCCATCGTAATTCGAAGATCCTAACGTAAACAAGAACACGTATAAGTCGCGTAAAAATTAGGTGTATAATAAGACGAAATTTCCGCCATGTTCGTGTTAAGTAAGATAACGGCGAATTTCGTGGCAAGCTCTGATGTTAGAAAACTGAGTTGCGTGACAAAATAGAGCAACATGCGGGTAACAATGAATGCCCCCTCCGGTGCAAACATTTTCGGAAGTCGGATGCATAGGTAGATCCAAAGGGCATCCCTTTTACATACGTTTCATTTAGTGCAACAAAATATCTCAGACAAGCACTCCAAACACATTTTCTTACAATCTTCTTTTACAAAATTTAATACCTTTGGCTGTATGAAACCCTGTACTTCAATTCTTACTAATTATTTTACTCAGTAATCATTAAAATCCTAATACTCAACTACATCAATTGAGAGCAAAGACGTTTCAACGCAATTTATGGGAATTTAGTGAATCTAATGTGTAATAACAAATTAAAAAATAAAAAAGAGCGAACCCTTGTTAACAGTCCGTAATAAACGGGGCTTAATGCCCAGGTACCATCCGCAATTTGTACCCGTTTTTATTGAATTCTTTAGATTGCACACTATCATTCTCGAGTTTTGTAACTTTTCTTCGTAGTAAATGTTGTTGTTTAAGAGAAATATCTGACAACTTCACTGACGGAGAGATCTTTTAGTGCTGAAATTAGTAGTTTGACGAGAGAAAAGCCTCACCCTCCCTTTAACCCTCTTGTTATTGACAAGGGAGAGTGAAGCATTAGCAGCCAATCTTCTCCATCATCTCTGGTCAATTAACGCTTCAAGAAGGAGTTAACGCCAAGGTATGCGAATTAGCGTTAAGAGTACTGTATATCAAACTTGGAAGGAATACGAATTCCTTGGAATGAAAGCGAGGGTTGGAGGGTAGCATTTACGGAGACAAATACTGACAGCGCTTCCGGTACTTTTGAACGAGTGGGGAATGATGTGCGTGTGCAAACTAACGAAGCCTGCTTCGCACCTGGTTCCAATTTTCGATCCCATATGTTCGGATTAACGGGACGGGAAATGGATCAAACTTCTGGTCAAGGACGCAATATTCTCCTGCCACGTCCTTGAAAACGTTCGTTCCATTTCATTTACTTCAGTACCTTCTGCCTTATCGGAAGACTTTCTTTAGATAACCCTCTTTCAAATAAATACATAATTAAATAAAACTGAAAAAAACAGAAAATCAGCAAATAAAAATCAGAAAAATATCTCTAACTCTGTTTCTGCAAAACAGCAATCTAACCCCAATCAGTGTCCCGATTAGCCGGAATCTTTCATAATTAATTAAACCCATTGTTTACCCTTTCGCTAGTTTTATATTGACTTAATGGGAAAAACGAGAAAATTGCGTGGACGATTTCACCACAACTGTTGCATATTTGCAGTAATTTTTCGACAAGAATTTTTAAATTAATAATACCTAGAATCTAACGTTGGAAAATTTTCAAAATTCAGGATTTTGGGATAAAGCAGACGAATTACTTGAACAATTGTAAATTATCTTTGACATTTTTCAAAAATATCTCTTCGTAAGATTCTAAGGATTGTCAACTTAAATTTGCTGTCAAAATTACTTCGAGAAACATTGATGGGCAAATGCAAGTTTTCCACGTAACCGTCTTTAAGAGAAGTTAATCGTCCATAAATCGACCACTATTTGCCATTTATATTTTTTTAACATAGAATGAAAAAACTATAAAATTTGCGTGGACAGTTTCTCCATAACTACTGCATATTTTCGGTAATTTTTCGATGCAAATGTTAAAATTAATAACACCTAGAATTAGAAGTGGAGAAATTTTCGCTAATTCAGAATTTTGGGAAAAAACAGCCAAATTCCTTGAACAGTTGCAAACTACCTTTGCCTTTTTCAAAGATATCTCTTACTAAGATGCTGAGGATTATCAATTAAAACTTTACTACCAACATAACTTCGAGAAAGACTGAGTGGTAGACGCAAAATCGCCCACGCAAGTTTTCCAGTACTCGGCCATAAGAGAAAAAAAAAGTCCATAAATCGTCCACTATATCATTTCTTTTTTACTTTCCATTGACTGGATGGGAGATACGAGAAAACTGTGTGGACGATTTCACCATAACTGCCCATTTTCAGTAATTTTTCGACAAGAATTTTAAAATTAATAATACCTAAAACCTAACGTTGAGAAATTTTCAGAATTTTGGAAGAAAGCAGACTCTTGATCAGTTGTAAATTATCCTTGACTTTTTTCAGGGATATCTCTTCGTAACATTCTAGGGATTATCAAGTAAAATATTACTCTCAAGATTACTTCGCGAAACCTTGAGTTTTAAAAGCAAAATCGTCCACGCAATTTTCCATGTAATTAGTTTGCAAATCGTCCATAAGAGTAGGACGGTACACAGTGACTATAAAGAACGTCACCACATCGTATTTTAATCTTCGAAACTTGCGAAAAACGCAGAAAATTTGCCTTAATTACCCTCCCACTCCCCCCCAAAGAAGTGTTTCATTGTCTTTTTCCGTAATCTTTCTGCCTGCCCCCCACTTTCCCTACTTTCCTAAAACTCTGTAAAAGCGACAGCCAAAATATACTGGCTCGCATTCCGTCCGCCACATTAACGTCCGCTTAATTTCAAGGGTGAGTTTCTTTAAAAAGGGTTTCCCTGCATAACCCTGCGTCTTCTGCTCCTAAGAACCCTTTAAACTTGGCCCATAACTCCCTCCGCCTCCGCCTCGGGGCCAAAGGCCGCCCTGCGCGCCCCCAAGTGATGGATAGTTGCAGTGTCGAGCTGTAAATGCTGGCATTTCATCGCAATCCTTGGCCAAAGCACTCCCCTTTTCTCGCTAAGATTCTAAATTGGGTTGCTACCTAATGTCTCCTCTGTTAAAAAAAAATCCCCCCGAACTTCTCCCCCCACCAAAGTTCATTTATAACAATGAAAGCCTGAAGCGCGCCATTTTCAAATGAGATGCATTCCTGTCGGCATTTTTCTCCCAGATTAATGACTGAAAACGACACATAACGTTACGAGAGGGAGGAAGTTGCACGTAAAGGCATTTTGGCTCCCACCTTTCCACCCTTCTACTCCCTATTTCCCCTCAAGAATGTCCCTTTGGAGTCTTTTATATTGTTTTCTCCGTTTTACGAGTCCATGGACAGCTTCTGGATTTTGTCTCCATTTTTTCCCTTCTTCTACGCTGCGTAAAATATAAAGGCAAGCTAGTCGTCCCCAAAGCCAGCAAAATCGGCTCGGGGTGAGACACTGATGAGGTTAATAAATGTCACGCGAAAATGAGCTCCATGTTCTGGGAGACAAACCGCATTCTCTAGGTAGGAGGATACTAAAGCGCGTTAAAGTAATCCAGTTGCCGCCAGGGGCGTAAGATGTGGGTACGTCAGACAAGTGGCAGAACATCGCATAATTTCTTTTTATTTCATTTTACGTACGTTTCCCGTTTGTTTTAAAGCCTCAAGTCAAGAAAAGTCTGGAAGCTAAGTGGAAAAGACCCTTGCCCCCCAAGCCTCGATTTAAGCCCCCGGGGGATGCAAATTGCAGAGCTGGGCAACTTCCTTTATGCTCTTGACATACCTAGACAGTAATTTTTGGGGAGAAAAGAAGAAAAGAGAAAAAAAATGGGGCGGAAAATGTGTAAATACGTTGTTTTAAATGTCACCCGCTGTTGGGGGCCGGAGGGGGGCTGCAGTTATTGTGGGTTTCCGGAAGCGGTAAATCGGTTGCTACAGTCGTTGAACACGTGGGTTTGAGCACCATAATAACCGTTTGTGTATACTTAAAAGTCAGGAAGACGGTTTTTAGTGGCTGTAATTTTTTTTTTCCTTTTTTGCCCTAAAGGAAAACTGTTAAATTCTTTGTTGAGGGTCGTAACAAGAATATACCAAGAGGCTTTATGATTATGTAAAGGCTGTATAGCAATATGGGAGGTTCCGGAATTCATTTTTTTTTCTTGGTGGGGCTTTGTTATGATTATGTTCTTTAGAAGCGTAATAGGGGTAGTGTTTTGCACTGTTAGAAGACAAACGGAATGACTAATTGGGTTAATGACTTTGGGCAAACTTGGGGGTTAACGACTTTATTGTGTAAGGATATGGAGGAAGAACGCAGAACGGATTTTTTTTTAAGAAAAAGAAAAGGGTGTTGGGGAAAAAGTTTGTGGGTGGAGGTTGGACGGTTAAGTTTGTTTTGTGGTTTGATGTTAATGAGGTTGCGCCCGCCTAAATTTAAATGATGGAGTTGGGGGTGCTATTCTTGGGTTACGGCACACGTCATTTCCGCTTTTTCGTGTTTTTATTGAGAAAATTGCGTAGGGTTTTCGCTTATTGCGGTGCACCGAACACAATTTTAGAATCTTCGCAATACACTCTGGAAAATGTAAAACTTAATTTTAAACATTTATAACAAATAACTTATAAAATCAATTATAACAATATGTACAAAATTACACTTTGGGTATTAGGGAAGATAAAAAAGTGGGATTTCCCTTTGTCGAAATGGAGTCAATCAGTGGCTTCTTTGTTTTCACGAAGTTTCAAAATAAAGAGAAAAGCTTCGTCTTGCCCATAACTTTTTTTTTGCTTGTATCTGTAGGAATGATTCATGAGAATATGAATGATTCGCTCGAAATGACGTCGAGGAAACTTTATGTTTCCTTAAAAACGGGTAGAGGTTAACGTTTCTTGTTGGGTGGACTCGTATTTAAGGGGTAATATCGTACAGACGAAACAGAATGCAAGATAAACCCACTTGTATGAGAGTTTGGCTAAGGTATTGTACTTGAGAAGTTTTGTGGCAAATGAATTGGGCGTAAGAGAAGCACGTCTGTAGGAGTGTTGACTAAAGTATTGCCTATTTCTTTTTAAATTTTATTCAGCGTGAGTCAAGGCTCTTTGCCGACCTTTACTTACTGTTTTTTATTATTACTCTTTACAGAGTTGTTCGCTATTTCATTTAAACAAATAATGTATTGTCTATTCGAACGAACTTTTGTTTGAATCTTCCAATGAATTTTCCGCAGAGTATCTTACAAGATCTTGTGTCCTATATTCGGGTCTCGTCTACCTGTTTTTTTTTCTACTCACACGGCTCTTTTTTATCGTACTTATTGGGCACGAAATTAGCACGCTGATTACGTTATTTTTCTCTTATATCCGGTACCATATATCAGGGTATTCTTACATGAGGGTTTCTATCATAGATATTATTCATCACTGTACTTTACGTCAGGAAAGCTTATCTTACATCTAAAGCGGCTTCTTCATTCATCCTACTCTCTTACACCCGGGTTCTCTTACATACAATATTAAATCTTACAAGTTGTTAGTCAATTTTAATTGTAAAGGTAAAGGTAAATTTAAAAGTTTAATTGTACGCCACTTTCTCTTACATTCAGGTTCGATTGTGTCCGTTATAAACGCACTATAGGAATTGGCCAAGTGCTTCCACTGTGTCAACTTTTCATTCTTGCCAGTCATTTAGTTTGCATAGAGAGTAGGATTTCACTGTTGAGTACTAGGGTCAATGTTTCAAATCTTATGATAACCAGGTTGCGATGAAGTACACCCCCTATTTTGCATTTTTATGGATTTCAGATGCGCCATTCTGTCCACGTAGTGGATTTAATTGTTGCGCATTGTGTCCTTCATATTCCATGTGATTAGCAACTCTGTGCGACTGCTGTATCCCTTTTTTAATGGTATTTTGGTTTCTTGTGAAGTTCACTATAGCAAATAAAATTTCCACGCAAGGTGCAATGTATTAAAAAAGTACACACCTTGCACGTAAAACTAGTTTTACCGTGTATTTGATCTTAAATTAAGTTTCTGCAAAAGAAGGTACGCTTGTCTTTTGCGTCATCGCGTTTTTTATTTATTTTCTTTCGGTATGAATGTGCACGAAGAGCGAGCAGGTGAAATGTGAATTTATAGTACGCCGTATTTTACAAGTTGCAGCAACAATGAACATTAAATGAACAGCCGTCTTTTATTCTGTCTCGGGGCGCGCTATAACGACCTACAAAAGAAAATAATGAAACAAGGCAGGTGCGAAGACAGGTGTGACTTGCGATCTATGCATTCGTATTGTAAGGGAGGTCCTTTGAAACTTTCGTCGAGCTCCTTTAGCCCCTTTGTATGGTAATAAAGCTTGGAGGAATGTTTACAAGTTTCCTAGAAGCTGTGAGCATTTTTAGTGAAGAAAATCTCTATGCCATGTCTTCGGGTTACGAAACTTAACGGTTTCGACTACGACAACGTTTACGTGCTAGATTTCCAAACAACTTACGAAGAGACCTCGACTTGCAACAAGATTAAGAGCCAAGACGCTCAATATCACATTATAGATATTTTAAATCGAATTAATGCGTATTTTTCTCTTCCTCTCATGTGAAGTGAAAGCCGATGAAAAAATGACGATTTTTCTGGAAATCGTTCGCGATATGTTGCTTTAAAGGGCAATGGACACCAAAACAACTTTGTCTTCTAGAAAAGAGCGAAAAATCTAGTTTCCGTATATAAGTGTCTTTTTCCTAGGTGCGAAATTATGACGAAGATATTTAGGAAATAAGACATCTAAAATTCAAATGTTCCCGTCCGTGACGTCACGCTTCTTATGGCGGGAAAAGGCCAAAGATTTTGGAAATAAATATCTCCAGAACGGCTGATCAGAAAAAAAATCGAAACAACATTCATCATTCTTAGAATAATGTTTATTATAATAATCCATCAAAATCTCTATATGCGTTTTTGGTGTCCATTGCCCTTTAAGCTCAGTAGAACTGACATTTCAGACCCTACTTTTTCATTTTTTTTATTTATTGAATAATATAAAGTTTGAGAATGACGAAAATAACAAGACGAAAATATAACTTAAAAAGCCATAGAAAGAAAATAAGCTGAACTTGACGATTACTTCAAATTTCGGTGCATTCCTTCGAACAGACCACTATCGTAAAGTGAGGCTTTGCAAATACGCACGTACTGTACTTTCACTATTTCAAGTTACAGTACAATAGTTTCTTTTGTCCACCTGTTGGAATAGTATCCATTACATTTCTTACTTTGACAAGCTTTTCAACAATGTTTCAGTGCAGAATTTCGCCGTCATAAACTTCAATGCAAACTTAGCTCTTTATAGACGGATTCGTGTAGTTCATTGTTGCCTTTTTGTAGTAAGCGTAGCGGAATCGCTCTCTTTTTCATGAAAAGCCCTTGAAACGAACGTGTGATGGCCTTGTACAGGCAATATGTGCAGAATTCGTAGCAGAACGTTAGTTGAGTGCCTCCAATACCTTCAAGGAACGAATCTTGTAACGTGTTAAGTTCTGGTCGGTTGCATTTCTATTAGAGCTTGGCTTCCCTTCCGGGGTGTTGTGGTATTCGGTGCACAACATGCCTTAGGTTTGCGAAACCTTTTTAGTTTACGAAGACGGAAAACTAGAAAATGAACCTTCCGCTTGGTTAATGACATAGTAACACCCCGAAAATTTTCAATTTAACACAAAAAATCGATATCACCTTCTAGAAGAACACGTACAAATTTCCTACGTCGCAACAACACTGTTTCCCGTAAAAAAATCTATCTCTTTCACCGTCCACCCTTTACTCCTAGCGAATCACCTTAAGGCCACTGGATATTTTTTCACTTATTTTACATTGACTGAATGGGAGAAATGAGAAAATTGGGTTGACGATTTTTCCATAACTGTTGCGTATTTTTCGATATTTTTCTTAACAAAATTTCAAAAATAATAATACCTACTAATAATAATCCCATACTTATAAATACTAATAATCTACTGCGGAGAGATTTTCAAGATTCAGAATTTTGGAAAATAATAAACAAACTGCTTGAAGAATTCTAATTTTGTCATAGGTATAATAATGATGGTCGATAATTTTTCAACCATCATTTTGAAATTAATAATATCCAGATACTAATATGAATATATTTTGAAATTCTGAATTTTGGAAAAAAGCAAACAAATTCTTCAACAATTGTAAGTTACTTTTGCGTTTTTTCAGAGATATCTCTTTGTAAGCTTCTAGGAATTATCAATAAAAACTTTACTGTGAACGTTATTTTGAAAAACATTGAGTCTTAGATACAAAATCGTCCACAAAAATTTTCCACCAATCGTCCATTATTGCTCCATTCTGGATATTGTTTGTCTTTATTCTCAGCTTTCTGATATTTTTCTTTATATCTCGGCGTGACCATAGCTCATTGCCTCCTTTATACTGACTAGAGAGACATTTCTCGAATTACAGGCCAAAACATACCTCTGATACTTTATTTATTACCTAGCGCTATGTCAACATGTAATTCGATTCACTCTTCAGTCTTAATGATTTATTTCCTCTAAAGTTTTCCTGATCTGTCTTTCTTTCACCGGGATGGGAAATTACAAGCTCAAAAGCTCAACAAAAGTCAGACAAGACTGAAAATAGAGAAGAAAAGCGAACATAGCACAATAATCATTCTTTCTCTATCTGCACTTGGTGTTTATTTCTCTCGGGACGCAGAGTCTTTGTACTCCATTTTTACTTCAGAAAAAAATACATATATCCAAAAATGGGAGCCAGGAAGGCTACGTAGATTCCCTAATCCCGAATTTCACCCAGCTCAGAATTCCTGACGGTACCACAGTGGTGTTGTTGCTTATCTCCTAACGTTGTACTGTACAATACTTCAGCGGTTGGCCAAAATTCGGGTTACCGAAGAACGGTACCTTCCTCCCGGGCCGAGTCTTTTGGCTTTTCGCTGGTCCATGCAGAGAAGCGACTGTAGTAATACAACAAGATTTGTTTTTTTCGTCATTGTCTCTACTCAGCAGTCAGACTTTTTTCTCTATTTTCTTAGGCTTCTTTTTAAGGGTTTACGCCTAAGAACCCTTGACTTACGAAGTGGCGAGAAATGAAGGAAAAAAAGGATTCCATTTCCTTACAGTTATTCTTTTCAAGTGTAGATCGTTGGGGGGCGTTGTTTAATGTTCCTAACTGCAATCTCCATTAACCCTTTGGGTGGTCTCTTGAACGAGAAAAGGAAATTGCCAAGGCACTCTTTGTAGGAAAAACGAAACGAAAATCTTGAGACAGTGAGACTATTATAGCTGTAGGAGGGGAATAATTCACGAAGAAATTCGAATTGTTAAATTTGGCAGTGGTAAAGCAGAGGATTCTAAGCCTCCTCTTTCTTCAGCGTGCAGTAGTTGGCGTAAAAAAAAAAATGTACCAGCAAACAGCCCTAGTGCTAACGCCACGGCAGTTACGCGAACATTGTCCTTTTTCGAGTGTTCCATAAACCACAGCAACGCTTTTGCAGTAGAATATTGCATAGTTAGCTAGTGGTGTGTCGTTAGCAATGTCGTATTGCGAAATCCTTGCTGTGAGAGTTGAAACATACCAGGAATTAAGCAGAAAGACGAAGAGCATTTTTCACTGTGTTGAAGTTTCTAATATATTGTATTATGTGTTATATTAGATGAGCATTCTTTACCTTAAACGTTACTAAGGTTGAGACGTGAGCTTAGACTAAACAATTGAACACTTGAAAGAGGTATTGGTTAAGACCACTGTGTACCCTTTCTCTTTTTTTTACATTGACTGAGTTGGCTGGATATTTATCAGATTTTATGAGAAATTTTATATTATTTATCAGCATTTTAGTTTTGGAGTTGTCACCAGGAAATTCCAGAAAACTACTTAGGCGATAAAATCCGAAACTGACCGACGGATTTGAATCCCGTTTTCGCCAATAAATTAGCAAAGCCGTGTTTTTTCCTAACAAGCCTAAATTTGATTCTTTTTATTTACTGGACACATTTTTTTGAAAACGTACGACATCGAATCAGCGACGTATTAACATCTTCGGCTTTCCTTTTAACCTGTTTTTTTTAAGTAATAAAACTGCAAATTTCCTCCCTCCTCTGACTAGAAGTACTAGACTAACCCAGTGTCTGTTAAAAATTTGCATTGTGTGTTTTATACACAAAATAGTTCGCCTCTAGCTTTAGATCCCAACCCCAGCATTTTGTCTAAGACTTAAACATTTTAAAGAAAAACTTGACAATGTGCATTAGGTATAACAATGCTAAACTTTACTGTTGAGATTGTTTAATGAAATACTGAGTACTTTTGGCGAAATCGCTGATGCCGTTTAGCATGTAAATCCCCTATACCACGCTTAGGCGCAACGTAGCCTTAAATTTCGAATTCAGAAATGATTGAAGAGAAAGAGAAGTTTTGACGATGATCGCGCTTGTTGTGTACGGTGTCTTGTGGTTTTCATTGTTTGATCAAGCATTTCAACACAGTAAGTTCCCAATTACAGGTTCGGTCGTAATAACACTGTTATTTGCCTTCTTCCTCTGGTTGCTACTATCAGGTTCTGATTTCACTACGTGTCGTGCAACTACAGTCGAACCCGTATGTAATGAGGCGTGTTAAGAATAAGGAAAAAATTGACCGATATTTGCGGTCCATTAGAGCCGGATTCACTCTTACATCCGGGTCTCACTTGCATATAGGATTGACACATTCTGACACCACTGTGTCGTCACTATGTTACATTAGAATTTGTAAGAAGCAAAACGTCACTTTCATCTTCGTTTCTTTAACACTTACGCTCTACTTTTCTTATATAGTAAACAACTAATACCACGGCACGAACTATTTTTTTTTCTTTTAACTTCGTGAGCATCGCTCGTTGTCGTCTATGTGTTAGTTAGATATTTTTTTTCGTGTATACTTCAGCTACAATCATACATACATGCATTCTGCTTAACACAGGGAGAATGTTCAAAATGTTCGTAATGTTCGAAAACTTATGTGAAGAATGGTCCAAATTGTGGAAACATTGAACGTCGCTGAATATGAATACGCTGAAAGTATCTGAGTAATTTTAGGATCGAATGGTGATTCGGATATATGGGAATATCGTAAAAAAAACGTCACAGTGACCCTTAGAAAAAAGGAGGGAAACTGTACCTAGCAACTGAAGCTTCTAGTGTGAATGCAACAGCAGTTTACATCTAGAGGAAGGAAGGCGCACGCGGAGGAAGTTTCTTCCATTTCTTTCTTAGCAATGGCGTTCCCGAAAAAGAACAACAATAACTCCAAGCTGTCACGCACACCCAGGTTTACGTTGCTTAAACAAAAGGAGGATGAAAACAAAAGTAGTTAAAGAGAGCAAAAAATGCATGAGGTGTAGGTTCACGAAACGGAAATTATTGACTTCGCAAAAGGAAACAATAAAGGTTACAATTTTTGAAACAATGGCGAAAAATCTCACTGACTTTGTCGCAGAGCAAGACAGACTTCAATTTACGACAACAATCGGACTGACCAATCAATTTTGGAAGCAAAAAGCCGTTCATTGTTGCAACCTAACTCTGGTCAGATTTCCGACCAACCACCATTCATTGTTGCTTCTAACCAAGGCACTTTGATAATATTTCTGCTCTATTTGACGTGATTGACGCTGACATATAACTTGCCCTTTGTTTTTCGAGATGTATAGGGTTTCGAATTGCGTCGTCTTGGTAGAACAGATTTCCTGCGTAAGTGGAGGTTTTCCGCCGTAAGCGGTGTTACTAATAGATGATGACAGTCGGTCACGATAACGAGAAAAACGTTTTTATATAACCTAGTTTTCTTTGCCATAAGTCTAAGCGATGGATAGTTAATAGTTGGGTACTAAAAAATCCAGACGAAGTCATTACGATTGCTACATGTCACAATTGATTTGATTGCTGATGGAGATAATACCGTTTCTGAAAGCCCCAATACGTTTAGTTTCCATGTGGCGCAGAGGCTAACTGTTTGACGTCAAATTCGAGGAAAAATTATGGCAACCCCATTGTTCCCAATTGGTTTCATGGCGGATAAAAGTTGCAATTTTTTCCTTGTAGCATTTCGAGCTTTTAGTTTTCGTTTCCTTACGTCAAAAGGGGGAAAAAATGTGAAATAAACCTTTTGATCTTTGTGGTCTTCCTCTTTTTCCTACTCGTTTTTTCATGAACTTCTTTTCACGAATTTAAAAAAAGTTATTTTCCAAATAAAATAAATAAATATATTTTCCCTATTACCAAGAACGCGATGATCTCGCTACCTTTTTCGCGTGGTAAGCCTCGGAATTTTTGGCCGTCACCAAAGCGTAACAGTTTGGTGGTCACGTTGCAGCAACATGTGTTACTGCGGCGATTTGCTCAAGTTTACGTTTTTCCAGCCATGGAAATTTTTAATTGAATTGACAAACTCTCCCCAGTGACTGACTTTTCCATACAAAAGGAGGAAAAAAGAAATTAACGAGTGTTCCGGGCTGATGGGTTCAAGCGATTATTGGCGGGGTTTCGAACGGGATTTCCGGTTTCGGGGTGTGATTCTTATTGTCCTTGTTTGGGTGTGTGTGGACATTGTTGCGTACCTCTATAAACACTGAATTTCCTTACGCTGACAACATCATCCCACCTCATCTCAGTGATTTGTCATGAGACAGATGTCTGCTGCTTCTTGTCTTAATTTCTCTCAAAAAATGTCACTTTCGAATTACCATCTCCGTAAACAACCATGCGGTACGTGTGCTAAAGTACATGCATAACACTTGATCTAGTACAATGTCCTGGGGCAACACACTGAATTCATGTACAACGAAGGACCTTTAACAATTTGAAATCATCTCAGTGATTTGTCGTAAGAAACATGCCCGCTGTTTATTGTCTTCATTTCTCTCACAAGATGGCGTTTTCGAATGGTCGATCTCCGTAAACAACCATGCGGTACGTGTGCTAAAAGTACATGCATAACACAATGTCCTAGGGCAATACACTGAATTCCTGTACAACGAAGGACCTTTAACAGTTTGAATTCATGGATTTGCTGTCGCTTTTGTCCTAAAACCCTCTCGAAATCCATTTAAGGGGGGTTGGAAACAAAGGGATGTGCTGGAGAGGAGCAAAAGTCTTGACTATTGCGGATGGGTTAGATACATTCTAGGGTGTACGTTCGACACGTACCCCTCCCGCGTGACTTGATCACATTCAATCTCGCAGCACTTCCTGTAGCTCTCTCACGGTCGTTATAGACAGCCCAGCCAGCCACTGACCCTAAGTGCAGAGCGATATAACCCCCCCACCCCTTGGAAGCTCATCAGAGAAATAAGTTTTCTTATGAGTTTCGCCCACTGTACCAACACACAAACACACGAGCGCTCTACGAAGACTTAATAGCTACGAAAGTGGCACCGAAAAACAGCCACTGCTCGTCCACACTTTAATCTGTATTTTTCTTCTCCGACTTCGTTCTTACAAACAATGAAAAATTCCGGAACCGTCAAGACCTGGGAATAGAGCAGTTCGGTAAATATCCTTAATCGTTTTAAAGTTGGTGCTAAAAGTAGAAATATCCCGTGACACTGTAACATGTTCTTCTTTTTTCATTTTTTTTTACGTGTGACGTAACAAAAAAAGGAACTTTGGGTTGACAACGCGTGTAGGATATGTGAAATTGACAAGAGCAATGGGAGAGTCGTTTATCATAGATGAAGACTCCATGGGATTTGCATAGTGAACAAATAATTTATCCCCAACCCGTTTTCGGTGCCTATTTTTTTCTCACAAATAAAAACGAAAAAATGGGGTATCGGGTAAGAGAGAGAGAGAAAAAAAACAGTAAAAAATATCGGCGTTTATGTTTGAAGGGACACACCAAATTTCTGCGCGACTGTCAAAAACAGGTGTCAACAGCTCAGTAGCACCACCTTGTTGGGAAATTAATGACGGTGCTGCCGTTTACATGCTAGGAAGACGGAAGATTTTGGTAGTAGTAGCTGTAAGGCAGCTTGCTTTCGCCCCCGGGCGATGATGTTTTATTTACAAAAACAATATGGGAACACCACATAACAGCAGGCGTAAGAAAAACATGGAAGCTTGTGTGATTGACGGAAAAATCCATTGGCACATTAGGGAGCGTAGTGACAACAAAATGCCCATCACCACAGGCTATATCAAATTGTAAAAGAACGACCTTCGGTAGAAAGGGCATATCGTACAGTATAAATAAGATAGCGGCCAAGTTAATTGCTAAGTAGCCTTGTTAAAAATTATTATGTGGACGTATGGTTGCGCTATACTGAGAACTCGTACAGGAACAAAAGAAAGCGAGTCGGTTATGACAGGCTGAATAAGCCGAAGGAAAGGCCGTTTCTCCGGCCACGCTGTCAGGCAGCACGCGCGGGGAAGCTCTCGTTTTCTTCTGCGAGCTATGTGGATCAGGGGCAGCGCGAGCGATAGCAACCGTAGCGGGTTAATCAGGCCGAAGGAAGTACAATTCCTTGAGCCACGCTGCCTCGCAAAACCCACTGACGACAGGCATTCCTTTAACATTAGGCTAAGTCTATGTGGCTGAAACAGAGCGCATAGGGAAACGATGTGTGGGGAAACTTGAGAGGAAGAACAGGCCGAAGGGAGGACGGTTCCTCCGGCCACGATGCCGGGCAGCTCGCATCGTCCAGCTCTCGCTACCACACCTTAGACCCCGCGGGAAGTGAGGTTGCCCCGGCCAGACTACCGGGGAAGTAAACTTGTCAAGCAGCTTGTTTACTTCCTCTCCTGTGACAGCGTGAATACGAAAATGCCCACCAAACACACAAAAAAAAGAAAAAACACTAAATCCTGGTACGGACGTGGTGCGTAGATACTCAACAATGAAATATCATTTTCAATCTTATGGGAAAAGCACTAAGGCAACAAACTTTCACACCAAGTTTCCGACGTGATATTTGCAATCTTATAGCGATCAAATACGATCTCCGTTTTCATTGTTTGCTTCATTCTTTAAGGGTGCGCGGCTTAAACAAATAAGAGTTTAGGGCGATTTCTCAATCTTTGGCCGGTTAACGTCACGTGAGCTTTCATCAAAAGACACCCAGAGTTTCATAACCTGTCTATTATACCTATATTTACCTGACTAAATTCGCAACACTGAACTCCCGATTGGGAACAGAGTGTAGACATTACTCTAAAATGAGATTTTGTGAAGCTAAAATTGGTTTCGTGCAACCTTCAGCACATTCGAAAACGGAAGAGGGCGGATCCCGTACAAAAAAGTGAGCGGTTTTGTAGGCTAACTAACCGTCAACATACTGCCATATTAAAGCTGTTAATTAACGGTTACCATCCGGTTTCTAATTGTTAACTGACAGTATTTTCTGCAGGCGGTGAACAGGCAGTCAACCAACTGCCAAAACTTGCGTTATTTGTGCAGTTGCACGACAGTATATTACCGGGTTTCTCCCAGTTATCTAGTTTAACATTGATTGTCAAAGGTGAATTAACGTAGGATTCAATGGTGTAAAACGATGGCTTTACGTATCTTCTACATGAAATACGCACCCTCTTAACCATGAATATTGTAGTAGATTTACCACAGTTAATTTTTAATTCGAATACTTTTGAATAATGTTTTCATTTTGTATAATTGAAAGTTGTCCATGCCGAATGAAGAGCAACTAAAAACATATTTTTCGGAAGTGACGAACATTGTATTTCTTTTTTTCTTCATTAGACAACGAATGCAATTCAGACAAAACAAAAACAATACACACTCACAAAAGAGAATTACATAGAGCACATTTAATTACAAGTTCATTATTAACTGACTACATCGTCATTTTTCATGCATGCCGTTTTCTTCAAGTTTTCATGTTTAATCGAAATTAACCTTTCAAAGTTCATTAATTATTTTGAATAACTAGTGGTTAAAAAAATCGTTATTTATACATTCATTTGTGGAAAACATTTACAATTCACTTTTAATATAATTTTTTAACACGACAATATGGTATTTTGGACCGAGTTTCTGTATGTGCGCGGTTTCATAAAGGTGAATTACAGGTTTTCTTCCAGTTGCAAACTTGTAGGAAACCATACAATAACTGGCAGTTTAGGAGGGAAGAGGTGAACAGGCAGTAAATTGACTGTGTGAAGAGGCTGTTAACCAGAAGAAAACGTCCTGCGGAAATTACCGCAAGGGTGCCACGTTCAACTGGCAAATAACCGGTAGAATACGCATGGTCAGAACCGCTACTTTTTTCGTACGGGATGTTACTGCAGTAGCAAAAGACTAAGAGCGATTTGAACAATATCGTAAGTTTTTACAAAACACTTGTAATTTAGGGGGTTCACAGAATTGACGTAATTTTCTCCATAAATTTCTCAGCGATAATTACTTATGTAGGTGACACCTATGAATCGCCCTAATGTAGTAAAAAACCGTAAACTTCGTAGCATAGTACACGAGGAATAAAGTGTAGAAATGATTAGAAAGAATATTTTGCGATTTTTAGAAAAGCGGAATACAAATAAATCAACCTTTTCTTTCCTACTCAAAAAAAAAATATTTTATTACAATTAAAACTCTTTCGGGTTAGTCTTATTACCAAGGTCAACACATTTGCTTGTGGCTGCATTTTCAATTGTAGAAACACACAAATTTCTTTTTTCGTCGCAAATTTAAGAGTTGTTGTAAAGCACTCTCTATAATTATCGCTGTTATAATTCTTATTACCATGGGGAGCTTAAAGGAAAACGGTTTTAACCGTTCTTAACAGTCGTGAAAGCTGTCTTGGATGTTGCAGCTTGTTTTTGACAGGCGATTGTTGAAAAGCTAAGCGATGCCTTGGGATGAAAGAAGTCCAGGAAAACCCAAACAGCTGTGTCCTTTCTTTCATTCGACCCGAACGTGAAAATTAACGTTGGTTCCGCGCTAAAACCCCTTTTCAACCATATTGGGGGGTAGTAATTAGCACTGCAGCTTCCCTTTGTCCCCCTTGAAAAAATATCTGTCGTATCCAGCGAACTTGTAATTCTTTCTACATTGCAAAACACCCATTATTTTTTTAAAAAAACTTTATACCTCAAGGCCTAAACTCATAAACATCGCCCATTACGTGGCGATTATGAAAATTGCAAGAAATATTTCAGTTTCTGGACGTTTATTTGCCAGAATTGTAGCTTCGCCAGAATTTGTTAGTTCAAGAAAAAAATGCCAAGCAAAATATTTAATTGCACGTGCATTTTTCACCGGCTGTGTGTATGTATTACATTTTCCTTAATATTGCTAAAGTGATGGTCAGAACGCGCGAAAATGTCCCTATGGGGAATTTTAGCTTACAAGGAATTTTATTGCGAAACTTTTCTACTGTTCTGCTTTTATAACAGTGCGAGCTTTTGGGCCTTAACAAAAATGGAAATCGTGCTGCAACGCAGACAAAGCCAATTTGCGGCATATTAGTCGGATTTGTGAATGTCCTAAACGTTGGATTGCTAGGGTGGAAGCCAGTCGTTCTCTACTAGTTATGGTTTTAATTTGTTCCCTTAAATTGGAACGTATCTTTATTTTTTTACACCACACATAAAAACTACCCCTTAATTTCGCCCGTGAAATAACAACTATGAATAATAATATGAATGAATAATAGAAAAATAGAATAATAGAAACTTACCGAATACAAATATACAGAGGCTAAAGAAAAGGCCAGACGATGTGGTGGCACCCAACATCTTTTCTGTACACTTTCGGCGTAAATCACAATGGAAATAAATATACAGCCAACCGAGAGATGATTGGCGTGACGCAAAAGGTGTATTATCCAAACAATTGCATCCAATCACCCGGTAAACAACTTGGGCCCACTAATAATAGCACACCGAAGTCGTGGTGTGGTCATTCCCATAATTCACTCAAAAACTTTTAACAAAGTTGCATTGTTTGCACTGTACATGTAAAGGAGATACTGTCCATTTATGGAAATATTAAATTCACTTTGCCAAACGGAACGAAAATTGTATCGTTAGGTAAGGTTTTCACTGTTGTCGGGAGCGCACGGCACGATTTCGCTATACTACACAACGTAACGGCGCGAAGGGAACATCCATGTCCGGCTTCGTTGCTCACACTGCCGTTTGGGAAGTTTGGGTACCACGCTATAAGATCCGGAAAGCGCGGAAAGCAAAGTGAGCGGGCATTCGGGCCGGCAGCGGCAGCAGCGGCGTTACGACGCCTGTCATCACACCGTAGAATGGATCGACAGACGCGCCAGGGAATCCACCCTACTATACCTAACCGGGTCTATCTCTTTACTGTGCTGAAGGTTAGTTACACCCCCTATTTACGCGTAGATCGGTTGAACAAAAATGCCGCGTAAACAGAAACCGTGTAAAGTATACTGTGTAATATTGTACAGTACATTACGTAGGAAGGACAAGGGTGCGTTTCATTAAAAAAAATTACGCTTATCGAATTAGAAAAATAATAATTATCGTTTAGGTTTAAAAAGGTTATAGTGATAAAAGAACGTATGTTTCGAGTAACTATGAGTTATTTCCGAATATATAAAACCATCACAAGCATTATCATTTAAGGGTTATAATGATAAAAAGGTATGTTTCAAGTAACTATGAATTATTTCCGAATATTTAAAACTATCGCAAGCATGATCGTTTAGGTAGAAAAGGGTTATAATGATAAAAACGTATGTTTCAATTAACTAGGAGTTATTTTAAAATATACAAAACTATCACAAGCATTAGGAACTGTTAGCTTACAAAAATTACAGTCATCAACTTGACGCACTGCTAGTCACCAGATTAAACTTCTGACGTCTATCTTAATGGATGAAAATATTTCTCAATCGTCAACTGTCTGTGGATTCGTTGTCTTTCATTCAAAATTAGTTCGTACGGCGCCATGAGCTTTCAAGGCTCTGCTAACTGAGCCGCTTCTTTGTCATCAGGTTTTATACTTTCGATAAAATCAATGTCTTTCTGAACTACGGCTATAGTAGCGCTAATATTCTGGGTTGCGAACAGAGAAGGGACCTTTGGTTTTTATCTTCTTGCTCTTCTTCGCAATGTCCTTGATTTAACTCATGAGTTCGCTCGTGGTCACTTCCTGACCAGGAGATTTCAGGAAATCTTCGATGTCATCAGCATTTAAATCAACAAACCCTTCACCTCCGAATTTCTGTCCTAGTGCTACTATATCAGCAATGTCATCGTCAGTAGTTTGCAATGAACAACAATCGCCTATAAAGCATGAAACGCAATCTGGCCAAATCTTTCACCATACAACATTCATTGTTGAGCTCTTTAGATCTTTCCATCCTTTTCTAATATTTTCGATGGTACTAGCGATGCTGTATTTACGCCAGAATTCACCCAGTCAACATACACAACTCTTTCGCTTAATGTATCCAGTCTACTGCTACGCAAAAGTAGATTATGCGGCAACGAGCTAAGCTCACGCCGTAAGGAAAACAAAGAACAGTAGGCTATTGGCTGTTGCAAATTAGGTAAAGTGACATCTAGTGAGGAATTCTGAAAAATAAAATTGGGCAAATTTTTAAACCGTGTAAAAGTGAAATGACGTAAAATCAGACCGCGTAAATAGCGTGTTCACTGTACTCATTTCTCTCACATATGGGGAAATGGCGAAGGCCAATGCAAGCCACCCCAGCTGCAGGCGTCGTCCCCAATCCAACCCTATTTTAGTAATGAGGACTAATAGATGCAATTCGACTGCCTTCTCCGCCTCCACGGAAACCAGCCACATTAAGCAAATCTCCTTCAGTGAAGGAGGAAGCAAATTCTCCGGGACTTCGCCATAGTTCGTGAGTCTTAACTTCACTTGAGGGAAACTTGCCATCGGGGAGTAACCCGAAATTATTTTTCGTTCAGAAACTGATGGCAAGTCCAGGGAAGTTTCTTACTCAGTTGTTTAGGGAATTTAATTAGCTATCATTTTTGAGGTGAAATGATACAGAATTGCAGATGGAGACTGCTGTAAGTGCGATAGAATCTAGTTTTGTCAACCAGCAGGTACCCGGGGTTGGTTGACAAGTTTTGATAGTTAACACAATTGGGTGAACATTCTTCATGTATTGGGAAATAGAACGGAAAGTTCTAGTAAGTCTATAGGTAATTGTAGAGATTAATTGCATTATAGCTGTTAAAATTAGGATTTATTTAGTTTTTATGATAATAATGTAAAATGAGACTGTAATATCGTGAAGTCTTCACGTATTCTTATGCTGAAAGCGCATTTCTCGTGAAAAAAGAAAGATACGCTTCTGTGGTTGACATAATAGGGTTTGGAAAAATCGGAGCTCAGTTGTACCCTGTGCCCCTGCTTTTTGGATTGTGCGAGAAAAAGGTGGTATTTTTTACTTTTTACTTATTTGCATTAGTATTTATTTTTATTATCAGATTTTCATAGTGTTTTACATTGTATTTAAAAATATATGTTCATAAATAAATAATAGAACAACGAAGTTTCTGATACTTTTATTGTACTTTTAAAGACTTGATTTATTTAGTTTAAAATAAGGAATACATTAGTATTTCTAAAAGGCATTTTTAAATGGAAGGTTATATTTTCTTTCCCTAAAATTATATGATTTATTTTTATAAATTTGGTATTTTCCCGAAAATTATCGTGGCTGATTAGTTTGGTTAGAAACGTGGAGAAAATCCCAAAAATTACACCAGTAAAGAGCAGACTCGGGTACCTTGTCTCGCATTGTTACTTAAGTCTTACATTGTTAAAATGGGATAGTGAGAGGAAGGATTGCACTTTGGTTCGGTAAACTTGAGGAGTACAAGGAAACAGTTTCTTCTTCCTTGTTTACGCGACTTAGTTTTTTTTTATTTCGTTAGTCTGCGTAAGCTTTTGCTTACAGGCCTTTTTCTTTAGAGGATCTCATAAGTACAAATAAAACCACACATAAACTTAAAAAATGTAACAGAAAAGACTTAGGGTTGTGAGAACTTGCACAAAGTGAATTGGAGTTTGAATCGCGTTAGATACGCAAAATGTTCTAAACTCGGCGGACAGAAATGGTTGATCGATGAAAGTTAAGTTTGTGTCAAAGAAACTATAATCCCATCGTAGAGATACAACATATTTAGAATCGTGTTGAAGTAATGAAAATAGGAGTGTAATAGTTTAAATCTAGTTGAAGTTGGTGTACAATGGAATTGACGTAAGGCAAAGGAAGAGTTCGTAGGTTGCTATTTTTTACGACATGCGCACGTCGATGAAAATTAGCATTATGGATATGAGGTTCGAAGCCTTGTAATTTCTCTCAATGGACCGCACGAACGAGCTTGCAAAAGCTATTCAGCTTCCGGCCCGATCAGAAGATGGAAAGGTGAACGTTCCTTGTGGCCAAGGTTCCTTTAATCAATATATGAGATAATGTTCAAATGGATACCATAGTCAAAATGTTTTTATATTAGGGAAAAATTCAAGAAAAATCACAGTATGCCGTTTGAATGTCTTACACACTAAGTATTAGATGTAACGTAAATTATGACAAAAGAAAAGATAAATGAGCCAAAAGAAAACAACGAAATTAATAAGAATATTTATTCTACATAACTGATAGCAAGCTTATATTGTATTGGCTTTTGATTTTTTTATTTATCTCATCTAAGGGTTTTGCTTCTAAAAAAATCTGATATATCCAGAAAATATAAGTCCAAGAGATCCGGGGTAACTTGAGTTTTATCGGTACGTTGTAAGTATTGTACGTTGGACGACAAATTCATTCCTGATGCAATTCCAAGCTCCTCCATAGTATTCCATTTCTCACAATTTCAGGGAACGGACGTCCGCCTGTCACTGTTTAGTAATATGTATTGCGTATTACAAATTAGAGTTCACAGTCATGTCGCTAAAGGCGCTACTATCGCCAGTGACCTGGCCCTTTTGTATGCTATTTTCTGAGTGCGAAGTGAAACCTTTTTTCACGAATGAACACACCAATGTTTATTGGAATAGTGTGATCCTTATAGGAACATATTGTAGAATGAAAACATATCATGAGCTACTGGGAGTTTGCCTTTAAATTCCCTTCACCAGTGGTAACGTTTGAGACATTCTGGTATATAATTTCCTGTGTAAAACTTTGACGTACGTTTAGTAAGTTTAAATGCATTTGCACTGTAGTGCGAATAACTCAGTAGTTTCTTCCTACTTCTTTTGTACGAGTTGTCAATTTTACGCGTAAGAAGGTCTTTATTTTTCTTGCAAAGTTCTCAGTTGCACTTCCGCACGCAGAACATAAAAAAGTCAAGACATGGCGGCCATACAAGTTGACGCCTCTAGCGGTGCGAATGTGAACCGAATTCAAAATGTGCCTTTTACACAACGGTTATCGTTCATTAATAGACATAAGACAAATTTCCTAGTTACGCGTAAAAATATTTTGCAATTAATTTGTATGAAAGTGACCCACAATGACTCTGATTGCCCTGTAAAAAAGGGTACCGAAAACAGGTATTTGTTGGTCGCCTAAAATCAGAGTAACTACTCAAAATGGGTACATATACCTAAGAAAGGTGTTTACCTACCGAAAGGCAGAAGGTTTTATGGCCCGAAGGGTTGGGCTTCCATTCGTACGTGCAATAACGGAAGCCTTTGCCTAAAATGAGTGTCCTCTTGCACCTAAAATAGGCAGCCTCCTTTCCTCGAAAACGAGTAGCCTTTTTTTCATCGAAAATGAGTAGCTTGTGTTCGAAAATAGGTGGTAGAAACACCAAAAAAAGGTATTTGAATATTACATACTTTGTTTGAATTAACTTCCTGGCGTATTATATTGTTCTATTATTGCTCAAATTAAGATTTTAAAGTTTCCCAATAAGCACAATTTGAGAAAATAATATTGTGCTTTCATTGTAATCATAAAAGTTTCCTTGCGTCAGTTGCTATTTGCGGTTTCGAATGGTTCATCCGCTAATCGTGCTGGTTCACGATCTAGAGAGATTATATAGTGATCTGACAGCAAAT
>JAHZNP010000868.1:0-33797 GCA_020615345.1 Triops cancriformis
CCCCCCCCCCCCCCAAAGAAGGCCAGGAGTCAAGAAGGGCGGAGCTTCTCCGGATTACCGATACAGCACTTGCCTCCAGGAAACGGGCAAGGGAGTACTACTTAATGAGATTACACTGAGCCAACGAACTTCTGGCAGCTATTGCAAGACCTAAAACCCACCTCAGCCAATTTACATAGACTTGCGCCTGTACCCTCCATTATTATCCCGCTTTCACCCCCGGTTGGTAAAACTGTCATCCAATTTGTGAGCACGGCCTGGTTCTTAATACTAGTGGCATGTTGCAGCACAGCAACTTTTCGTTGCCTCTTGTTTCGCCCTGGCCAAAAAAAGCAATTATCCTTGTCGAGATAAAAGATACTTTTCAAAAACTTATTTCTTCGTTCCCTTTGGCTTCCTTCAAAGGAACACGGGGGGGAAGGGGGTTGCAACTGGAGAGTCAGAAAAATCTATACCACTAATTGGGGCGCCCTAGACACAGAAAGCTTTTAGAATCAAGGATCTGAAAAGCTCCTCGAAAGGTTTGCTTCCCTGTTCTGTTCTTGTCTCTCCCAGCCTCACTCTCTCCATCTTGTTCTCTTTCACTCGCGCTCTCTCTCTCTTTTCCCTTTTCCCAGGGGATTGTCACCCTCTGTCAGACGAAGTTCCAACCTCTTTGACCGTTCCCCACAACACACATGGACGGTCCATTAGCTCTCACAACTCGACAAAGGAAAACCCAGGGAAACAGAGCGAACTTCGGTAAAAGCCAAAGTTGTCCCCCCACACACGCAGTCACATGACTCTTCATCTCGACTCACCGGGGAGATTAAACTGAGAGCTAAATTCGCCGGTAGAGAAAGCGCGAGTTTCTGGGGGGCTTTTTGCCTCATTGTTTTTTCTTACCTTACTCAATTAGAGTGAACCCCATCGCTCTATTTTCTCTTCGGACTTTTTCACGGACGCTAATCCAATTTCAGACCTCACCCATCTCCTGTGGCAAAGGCAACTAATCAGGTGTAATCGCCAGTAGTCAATCTGGCAAAACATACCTGGCCGGTAATCAATGGTATAAGCAACTGAAACAAATGACATGTTTAGTCCAATCAGACTTCATGATCCTCTGCTGGCTTATTCTGTACTACCCACGGCATGAAATGCCTGGCCCTACTGGATTATGTAATAAGCCCAAAATAGCTCTCTCGAAAAGAAAGAACTTCTTCCCCCCAGGCCAAGAAGTTGTAACGAGTCAGAGGTATTATACAAGACTCGCTTCCGCCTTCTTTCTTCTAGTAGCAAAAAAAAAAAAAATTTCTCATTTTTCGCGTAATAAATCTTTCGGTATCCTTATGAAGAAAGAGAAAAAAATTTCATTCGGGGCAAATAATTACGGTATCCAACTTTTGAATCAGGAAAGTTAACTTTCTTGGTCAAACTCCCCCCCCCTCCCCTAAAGTAATTAGCTACATTTTAGGGAATATTTTTCCAAGTTCTCTAATTAGTTCAAAAAGTTACGAACAATGGAACGTTCCGAAGACGAGTCAAAAGACGGCCCGTTTCATCTCCTGCAACGCGTAATAGGGCCCAAATCATATTTTCCGAATTGAACTCGCTAAACGTTGCATAATTTCTTTCCGGGACGATGCTCAATCGCGCTGCTATAGGCAAGAAGCAACGGCTACCCTCTCACAGAAATTCAAATGTAGCCGACTTGCTAACACCCTTAATTACAATCCCTCACTCCCTGATCCTCGCTTCCAATGAAAGATATATTCTTAATCCTCCGCTAACGAAACCTTTCTTCCTGCCATAAAAGCTACTTAAATGAGCTACTATCTTACTAAACAATTTATTCTCCTTGCTCTTCTCACCCCCCCTCGTACGTGTGTCTTGCCGACACGCTCCCGTATCGCATGTGACTGGGATGTGTGTACACACACGTTCAACAATCGTTCCCAACTTCCGACTTCCGTGCCACCCTTCCCCCTTTTATTTTCGCAAGAGGGAGAAACCCACCCCCTTTTCGCGCCCTGTACTAACACTTCCTATATGAAAAATATAATTAAGCCCCACACGCGACGCTACACAATGCCCATAAAGCAATCCTCCCTTTTACGCACTGAAATCAGTTTCGCAACAAACCGTTTAAATCGAACCATGTTTTGAACAGTATAACAGGTAACTACGAGTTCCGCATTCTTAACTTCGCTCTTATTAACATAAAAGGTACTGTCGGTGCTAATACACGTACCAGGCTTGTTCTCAAGTTTAAAAAAAACGGATTTGTGCCAAGTCCAAGCTCTTTTGAAAAAATAAAGTGATTTGCAAGTCCAAACCCGAGCCACGGTCCTCGCGGCAGGTAATGAGTTCAGTTCCAAGTCCAACTCCCCTTGGCTTCCTCACATACAAGTTCAGAACCCAAATCCAAGTCCAGTTAAATGATTTGATCAAGTCCGCAATTGTAACGTTTTTAACTTTTTATACAAAATAGACAATAAAGAAAATTTTTGCACGAACTGGAATCGTTTATCTCGCTAACTACTGAACAAATTTAACTGCCTGCCTGTCGGAAACTGACTGCATGTGTATAACTATGCTTTTTAGTCATTTTCTAGGGTGAAAAGACTAATACCAACATGTTTTTGAGAATTCATTTCTACGTAAAACTGTTACTTTTTCCCAGTTAAATCTTCTAGAAAGCAATATCCGCCTTTTTTCATAACCCCAAGTCCTGTAGCACAAGTCCAAGTCACTTCCAACTCCATCCCTTACAGTTGGCTTCCAGTTCCTGTGCAAGTTCAATTCACTACGAAAAAAAGGCTTGCCGGACTTGATCAATTCCGAGTTTTGCTAAAAAAATAAGCTTGATCCGGACTTAAATCCGGGACAAGTGCAAGTCCGCACAAGCCTGACACGTACACATAAAAGTGTAATTGATCTGATTTCTAAGTCACAATACTCCGATGCATTATTTAAGCGTAATTGCTCATCTTAATTTGCCCAAAATATAAAATATTGCAAGCCTCGCATTTTAAAGCAGCCTAGACATGACTCGCTACCTGACTCAAAATTCTGCAATATTACTATTTGTTGCCCACAATGAGGATCAATGACTCTGCAATAATAAATTAGCTAATAAGTTTCTTTGCAATTCTTTTATAACACTCTTTTGCAACCGTTGAAAGACTGTTCAACCAGACTTTTCTTGAAAGTGTGAATAAAGAGGACTTAATCACTCTTTCCGTTCAATTCTGCCACTATGCGGTTTTAGTCATGTCCAACGGCCTACGGCCTTACAAAGACGTTCACCTTTGCTTGCTGGTACGTTGCTGAAATATCCGCGACAAAATGTCTAAGCTGGATTTAGAAGACCTAGCAGGTTTAAACGTTCCGTGCACGGGAGGGCACGAAGACTTGCAAGAAATTTCGATATTCCTATTTACACTTTTTCCACGCTTGTAATCTCCTATTAAAACGGATGCGTTGAACAGTGTTCCTATTCTACTATTGGTCGGACCCGGGATTTGTAACAGCGTGGCTAGCATTTTTATTTTTTATTTTTGCATCCAAAACTTCTTCGAAGCATAGCGGTGACTGAAACAGTCGCTTAATGGTAGTAAAACTTTGCACTGCAGTGCTTTCTGATGTCAAATATTTCAAAACTGAAGATTATTCAAAATGTAAAAAAAAAAATTCAACAGCGTCAAATTGAATTCGCCATTTGGGACATCGTGTACATCGGGAGCGCGTAAGTAGGACTCCAGTGATCCTTTCCTTATTCACTACTTTCCTACATTTGACTAGCCAATCCCACGTCTAAATATCAATGACAGCTGTACTTGAACGTAAGCCTAACTTCGTCCGCGTCCGAAATTACCGATCCTCTCCCTTTCAATTGACCACGAGACGCCGCAAGGCAGGTGATTACCGGAAGTGTCACCCCCACAACCCCCACCTTTGCCATCGGTTGAAATGTCTGCCATCTCTCCTAGTCACGTTCGTTCAAATTTGTGAACAAACACATTGGCTTTTGGCACAGTTAACCTCGTCGTTCTTCGCGCACGGGGATTTCGTCTGTCTCCTCGTTCCATGCATGTCTACGAATTTCCTGTCGCTTGTTCAAGCCAAACAGCTAATCAAACACCCCATCCCCACCCCGAAAGCATAAAAGGGACAAAAAGGTGTACACAGCTAAAACGGGGTTGCCAAATTTTACGTTACTCACGATTTACATGACATCACAGGGTTTAAATGAATGAAAAAAACGGGATTTTTTTTTACCTTTCCCGCCATAAGGAGGCGAATGGTGAGGGTGACAGAGGGTCCATCCTTACTGTCTATGGATGCCATGGTTGCAAAGTATAAGAGGGAAGAGAGTAGGCGTGGTTGGTTTCAACGGTGAACAAGCTGGCAGCCACACGTGCACAGTTGGGGGTAGGGCGGGGCAAAGTAGGCTGGTCTAGTCTTTCTGACACGACGAAGAAGGCAAAGTGTTTTTTTTAATGTCCCGCTGCGTTTTTCGGTCCCCAGCACAAGTTTACTTCCCCCGAATTGTTTCTTTATTTTTCCTGAGGGTTTTTAGGTGAGAAAGCGGCGGCGACGGCGGCGCAGGAAAAGGTGTCAAGTGAAAAAGAGGAAATAAATGGGGGCGGGAAGAAAAAGGGAGGGAATTGGAGAAAGGGGGCTGCAAGGTTGAGGTCAAGAAAGGGGGGGCCGGTAGAGCCAAATCAAGAGCCAACCAGGTGTAAAAAGGTGGGAGGGAAAAATATTCTGCGGAAGATACAAAAAAAGCCAAAAAACAGGTTGTTATTTTTTTCCGGTCTAACGTATATGCTTTTTTGTCGGTTCGCATTTGTTCTGTTTAGGCGAGCGCGAAAGAAGAGGTCGCAAAAAATACAATCAGATCGGGTTCAACTACAACGATACACGACAACCAAACCCAGTAAACTGAGATGGGACCACAGATGATAACAGAGACGGGGAAGAAACGTAATTTGCGAGAAACGACACAAAGAGTGACGTTGCCTCCAGGAAATGCTACACGAACGTCAATAAATTCCTACCTCGTTCTACTACGTGAATCAAAAGAATTGATCACACTTTACATTCATCGTTACTCTTGTAATTTCATTTGAGTTATTCTTGTGTCATCTGTGTACTTAAGCTTTCCAATTGGCCAAAAGCTCGTAAAAAATATAGCAATACTACATGAAGCGCCCTTTGCGTTTTCCACGGCAATGTCCGAAATTGAATTCTGCATGAATCGCGATTCCAGGCAGACACGCAAGAAATACATGCCTGATCACTGCACACTGAATATTGCAGGTGGGGGAGCAAGGCATTTTTATTTGCGCACAACGACCAACGCGTCGTTTACCGTTGCTAAACGCAATAATCAGACTTGCTGGGCTATTAGTTGCACTTCACAAAAACACAACAGCATTATACGGTACAACGAAGATTCAATTTGCTGCGCGCCTCAACTTGAGCGGTGGTAAATTGATGATTACTGGCTAATGGAAGGATGAGTTTCAACAAGTTTAGGCACCGTACTAAAAGCATGGTACCAAAACCTGAGCATAAGACGGAGTACTTCTCATGTACTGTACAATACACCCTAAACAAAGCGCTAAGCATGCTTTAATAAAAGTGAGCCATCAACAAAAAATGCCAACGGATATAATACCAGTATTTCCCGCCTGTTTCCCTCTAACATCGCAAGCCAAATAAACTATTAAAGGTAAAACCCTAATTATCGATTTCAATCTCTTCCATAACAACTATACGAAATATAATAATAAGATTCCGCCAATACTAATTACTATTACTGAAAACTCATGAGGACTCATACGGCTTACGTAAACTACTATTCTATTACGTAAACTACTACTAATCTTATTTATTTCTGCTCTATTTGTCCCTAATTTCGCACATCGTCTATTTAGGAGCGTATCGAGATGCCATTATCTTCCAGCCTGGCGTTATGCTACGGTCAAAAGACGAACGCTTACAATGCTCTTAAATCAACGTAATTTCAACAGCGCAACCTGCCAGGGCTAAAGGCGGAATACCTCGTAGCCATTTCTTTTCTATTTGGGTACGTCCATACATGCAAAATCCAACCTGAACTGACGTTCCAAAAATTGCTGCCAACATCTTCCCCATGAATCACCTGTCTTACCGACACTTTGGCTGTCACTCCCCCCTCCATTTCGTCTAACCTTATCACCTATACTCACTTTTTAACACTTTTCTTATCTGCACCCCCACAGCTAAGTATAGCTACCAATCTTCCGTTTTTCTCTCGCTCCCTAATTCCAATCACTCACCCCAATGCCCTCCCAATGTCTCCCTCGACTCTGTGCCACAACAAATACCCTAATTCTACGTCCCCAGTCCCGCCAGTAAATAAACGAAACTCCCAACTTTTCCCTTCACAGGTAAATCTGTACCGGTAAGCCTGCTGTACAAAAAAGTCCGAAAACCTTACAAAGCTGAAAGCCTTTCAAATGTCTGAGCCTTCGTTTCCTCTTCTTCCTCTTTCGCCTTCGTACATTACACGCCCCCTTAACCCCCAGCTCTCTGGATAGGCTAAAATCGATATCCCCACACGACTCCATCACTTTCTCCACTTCTTTGGCTGTTTTTCCTTTCAATTTCCCAATGCCACGTTCCATCCCCACTGCTCAACACCCATTTGCCGTCCTCTCCACAACATCTCACCTGAATTTCCCCTTTGGATATATTTTGTGTTGCCAATTTTTGCTTCACGACGACAAAATTGTCTCCCACTTCAAAAGGTTCCCAATACTTTGGGGTCTTGCAGCAACTTGTTCTGCTTGTCCGAATAGTCACACCAACAGTAGTCAAGGAAAAATCCGTACTAGTTCCACGTTGTTGAAACAGAAACTTGCTCTACTTGGCCCCCGGAAAAGATTATCACCCCTGCTGCCGTCCAAGGCGTTCGAGATACTACCGCGACATCGACGTCGTTGACGTCGACTCCTGGCCGACGCCGACGACGAGCGACGGCTCTGCGCAATGGGGTTCAGCGGGGGATTCTAAAAGATGGGGAGGAGGCGCATGACACCTTAAATGTTGGCCCCTTGTCAAAAATCCGTTTTTAATTCCTTCTTTTCCTCCCTATCAAGCTCCGTTGGAAAAAAGGTTTCACCCCCCATCCAAGTTTTCTTTCTTCTTTTTTTTTTTTTTTGGTTGGGCGAAAAGAAATTCCTTTCTCAGCTGTCACTGATTGTCTGGCAAGCCTGGGCATCTAATCAATTCAGGATTCGAAATAAATTTGCCGTTTTTTCCTTGCGCCCTCTTGCCAAACCAAAAAATCAACTAGAATCGCACCTGTCACCCAACCGTTACACTTCTTAGTTCTCACGAATTCCGTGCTTTGAGCTTAGCCAAAAATTCCCATACGGGATTGTCTCTGCTCGCTTTAATATGTGTCTCCAATTTTGGCTCCTTTAACCCCATCTTTTTTATGTCCTTTTCTCCTGAAATTTTTTTTTCAATTTTTTTCTTTTTTTGTGGACTTCAATAGGATATTAAAGTATCCAAAGTCGAACTGCGGGGGAAAAAATTCCCCGCGTGAGAACATAAAAGACGCTATTTTTAAAAAAGAGCTGCAGGTGCAAACTCTGACGTCGTTTTAAATGTCTCCATAAAAATCCCCCCGTTTCTTTTTTACGTCGCTTTTCCTGTTCCCGCCATAAAATAAAACGAGACAAGAAATAGACTTGTTGGGAACTTGTTTGAAACGATTCTCGGCCGTTCTTTTTTGGCTCGTGCTACCTTGTTACCGCCCTTTTTCACCCCCTCCCCCTACTCACACCTAGCCTTCCCATTTAACTGCACTCCCCCCAGGAAAAAAGTTACAGCCTCCCTACTCAATTGGTCCCCGAGGACGCGTTGCTTCTTTTCTTCCTTCCTCAACTGTACCAACACCATCTTTCTGTACTCCTCCGGTAGTGAAGGGACTTAGGAATGGCAAAGAACACAAGAAAAAGGGAGGCTAGCCACAACTAACCTATAGTAAAGTAGGTTATAGTCTCACAAGTCAAAGGCAGTGGAGCGTGGACGTCGACGTCGGCTTGTCCTTGCCTCCCTACATCACCATTACCTTGCCTCCGTTAACGCACCCAGCGAAAACTGTTAAACAAAGCTTTTTCTATAATTAAAGAGCGACAGACTATTGGGTGCCAACTTTTCGTAATGGCAGAATTAACTCACGCCGCATATCTGCCATATTTTCTAGGTTCAGGCTTCCCCTTCAGCTTTCATTATCGCTAAAACGACGAGTTTTAGCCCCCTTCTTTAAGGAGGTGAGGGGTAAAGTGGAGGACTATTATACCGTTATTTTTTAAAGGGGATCCGGGGAGAAAGAAATTGGGTGGAAATTTTTAATGACGTCGATTGTGTGGAAAAGCGATCTTTCCTAATTGTATTTTGTAAATAGATATCCTTAAAGAAAGAAAAAAGTTTTAAAATGGATTACATTGTGATTGGAACTTTCTGCGTAGTTTTGCGAAGATTTTCAACGTAATCCCGTTCTTCTGGTTCGCAACTCGCGTTACGTAATGTAAATTATTTAAGAAAAGAGTTAAAGTAAAACTCCTTAATATTACACGAGTAGTCTTTCTGCCTACCGAGGCCAGGAGTTTGGGAGAAAGACCAAATTTGTTTTGTACATTTCCGGGAGCTAAACACAGCGAATTCACGAGATAGTTAAGAGCGACACTGGGAACGCCCGATGGTTAAGGGGCTCTATTAAAATATCCATTAAGATTCGCTAAATGTGTCGTAATTATTCAACGAATGACGAATAAACATACGATAGTAGAGAGCAAACTTTAAAAAGGGTAATTAGGAGTGCGGAAATTGTTTTGCACGGTATTAGCGAAGGGCGTTTTAGTTAGTTGCCAGGAAACGCACGGAAAAAAGACATCTGCTGGATTATAAATAACCAACGTGACAGTTTCGCAGCTTCGTTCTGATTCTTACGACAATTACTACCGGGCTTTATTAACGGAAAGGCCAACGTATGACCCAAACAGGGAGCGTTGCGTGAGGAGTCTTCCGAAAATTAATGAAGCTATAATTCTTGTTACCTACCACACACAATCGTTGCAAATGCGTGTACAAACTTTATAAGACAAAAAATCTACAACGTTTACCTGCGCAATACCAAAAACTGGGATACAAATACACGACAATATAAATAAAACAGCACAACCTCGTTACAACAAACCCTTTATAACGAATTGCCGGCTTCTTTACTAGAATAATAATATTCCAAGTTATGAAAATGTAAAAAATGGCGTCTGATATACCAAATTTCGAATTTTATGGCAAGAAATCCATTTGACAGGTTTGCTATAGCGAGAGTCTAATTGTTTCCCTAGTTTTCAAATGGTTTATGACTTAAACTTAGCTCGTTGATGGATTTTTTTTACATATTGGGGTTTCCAAAATCTGGTATATTCCAACTGCCCCGTGTGCAGTAATTAATCGTACCGAGAAGTGCAATCCATCTACGAACTAACTCAAACGTCCAAATAGTCTCTAGGCCTCTTACGCACCTTGCTTTTTTCCAATACACAACGTAAATAATAAGCGTAACTCCCTAAACAGACTCATTTGCAGCTTCCGTTCACACATGATAAAACTCAAGAATTCACACCACGGTTCCACAGACAGACGAGTAATATGTTTCTTTTTTTCTTCTTTATTTTTTTTTTTGGGGGGGGGTTAAGACGTACGACGTCGAACCATCGATGTTTTAACGTCTCGGCTTTCCTTTTGCCCTTATTTGGACGTATATAATTGCAATTTCCTTCCATCCCGTGATTAGATAAATCGGCTATCCTCGTATCCTTTAAAAATTTGCATCCCGTGTTTTGTAAAAAAAAATTGTTACTCTCTAGTTCTAGCTCCAAACCCTAATGTTTAGTCTAAAATTACTGGCATATTTTTCCGCCATGAGTAACATGTCTGACATTCAAAGACATCTACTTTAACTGTTGAGCGCTACCCGGCGTTTTGATGGCTGATCTAGAGGTTTAACTCAGTGCTGCAAAGACTTAGGGTTAGTTAAAATCTCGTGGGTTCAAGTGAATCTTGAGCTAAATGGGGACTCGTTGGAACATTGCGCGTGGCTTGTTAAGCTTCTTGCAGTTAAAGAAGATATGACTAAGACTTGTCTCGGACTTCCTCTGCATTTCCAAGACGGGGTTTGTCAGAAATTCTATTGTAGCAAAATAAGAGAAAATTCAAAAACAACTATAATAATAGTAACATTAATAGTACAACTACTAATAATGAAAAATAAAATAAAGAAAACATCCTCACACACAAAAGAAATCCAGTGAGAATAAAAATCAGCGTCCTATGTTACGTTCCAAGAACTGTGGGCAAAAACTGATCAAACTTCTTGACAATATCTCGACCCAATATTCTGTTCAGGAACTCTTAATGGTTACACGGTACTCTTCATACAACAGATTTTTTTTCTACTTCGGTACCCTCCCCCCCCCCCCAAATAAATCCATAATTCGATTCTGAGAACGTCTAACTTCATCTTCCGTCTCACCCTTTCAACTATTGCCGCAGATTTGTAACAGGAAACGAACCCAAATTTCCAAAACTCACCAACTACCCAATTCCTGACGTCAACCTCGGTAATTGCCCCTGTATCGTCCGTCTTTACATACCACATCCACTTGAATAGCACAAGCGCTTAATTCAATATCCCGTTTCTCGATTTCTATTAATACTCGACTCTAGAATATTCACTTGAGCGAAAGACAATACAGTCTCGAGGAACCTGCCAGCTCCTCCTACCAAAACACTTTTGACAAATATATTCTCTCCTTTCCCAAATTTTCCTCTTACAAAACCTTAAAACGGAAGTAAGCTTCATCACAAAGTATCTTGAATAATACGCTTGCTTGTGTAACCCTTCAAGGCACCAGCAAAGACGTCACCGAAAACACAAATTTATTCTCTTTATTCCGCGAGGCAAATCCAATAAGAGCGGCGCTGTGTTTTCTTAACTCGCCAATTTAACTACAAACAATTGATACTGCATAACATCCAGTCCCCCTCCAGCCATCACCAGATAAATAAAACCATTAAGGATCATCCATTGTAGGGGTTCCCTAACCTACAATCTGTAGCTCTTTACGAGTTCGGTGCATTCCAGTCTATGGGGTCTTTTTCCTTACTCCCAGCCTTCAAATAACGTTGTTTCGAGGACACAAAAGCGGCTCCCGCCTACTTTATCGCACCCCAAATCCGTAATCTTACATTATTTATCTTTTCAAACATATGAGTTTGTTTCACCTTACGCATAAATTTACTCATCTTTGTTGGCGTCTCCCCTCTTACATAACTCCCCAAAGAATTTTCCCCAAAATAACTTTCTCGGTCCTTCAACCCAATTCTTCCATAAGCATCAAGTCCGTAACGAAAACCGTTTTCACAAACGTGTCAAAACAATGAATATTTTGTTCCTTAAGAACAAATCAAGGCATTTTTCTTTTCAGGGACGGTCGTCTTTTCATTACTCTTATTGTCTGTCCGTCTTGCCCTCCGCAACCCCCTTTGCTTTCCTTAAAAATAGGTTGCAGCCTGAAGTAGGCTTAAGAAGCAAGCAAGTCTTATGAATTGTCATTCGGGCTCTGTTTCGAACGCAATACGTCAACAAGGCAAACTCAGCTATCCGACTCTTACACCTCCTATTTTTAGCTTTTTCCCCAACACTTGGACCTGTCTTTCCAACCCCGAAAACGACTCTTCTCGCAGAGACACAAGCCGCCGCGTCTGCTTTCCCCTGAACTTTGGACTGTATCAAAGTTTCATCACCGACGACACTGCAAATCTCACACTTTCTGCTCCACTGTACTTGTCTTACCGCCCGCGATCCTTATCTTGAAACAAACAAAAAAGGAAGCAATACTGGAGGAAAAAAAGGAAACGAGCGATAATTATCCAAAGAATAACAAGCCACTCCAAACCCAGATTTCCTCCTCGTTCAGACAAACTACTGTCAAGTACCGCTCCCGAAACACTTCCGTGAACAATTTTAACACTCTTAGATTGATATTCCCCCAAGAAGTGAAAAAAACTCACCAACTTCAAGACTCTCCAGTAAACTTTCAACCAGAAATGTTTCTGATATTGCAAACTATTTTTCCTACAATTTTTCTTTCCCGTTTTCTTCTTGGCAGCGTTTCTCTTTGATTTAAAACAAGAAGTTGTGTATCACCGAACTCAAATTCAGTTCCAAAATTTCTTTGCTTGTTTTTTTTTTATTTTGAAAATTTAGAAATTTATCTTGAAACTTCAAACAAAATACTTCTTTAGAATACCGAACAGAAAGTATCCACACTTCTAAATACAAATTACTTACAAATACAAAAAAAAGTCTCGGTCATAGGAAAATTTTTTATCTGAATCAAAAGTCTCTCTACGACAAAAAATGGCCTCTGAAAAAAATGTCACCCTATTCACAGCCTTCGGAAAATAGATTACCGGGCCAGACCAAGCACTGCCCAATGACTTCCGAATTTTTCTCTCAAGGAACACGCGAGTTCCTCGCATTTCAAGGCGGGGTTATCCTTTCTGGTTGGCGTGGCCTAACGCCATTCTACCGGTGGAAAAGTGTTCACCTGTTTCTTTTCCCCCACGGGAGGGCAAAAACAGATCAATGATCAATCTAACTCCTATTTTCCACTACGTTTCAAACATGTCAATCCCTACCCCACCAAAGCTTCACAAACGTCAACTTCAGCCACCGGCGTCCACTTTTACCTCCTTGGGAACTAATGACCTGCCAAAAAATCCGTTCAAACCCACCCTACCTCTTTTTCGTGTGTGCTCTGCTTCTTTTGCTCTTTTTGTCTATCAATCATGCACGACTACTCTAATTGAAGCTTTTCATGTGCATAAGATCTCGGGTTCCTACCTCATCTCCCGTCCTTAATCCCCCCAAACGCTATTTCTTTCATTACCTGTTCATTTCTAGACAACTGGGAATATAAAAAACAAAAGGGGGAAAAAGAATCCGTGCCCAATGAACAAATACGAGCCCAGTGGCCACCTACCTGGCGTAACCAGGGTAACCGTAAAGAAGCTATTGCCTACTGCCGCCTCTGGAGACGAACAAGCCAACAATTTTTTGCCCCCCCAAATGATCAGATCTTTACCAGTTTACCCTCCTTTTCATGTAATCATTATTATTACTTTATTCTTTCACAACATTTCCTTTCTTCTCGATCTTTTACCACGTACGTTACGTTCCTAACTTCCTTGAAAACGAAAAGTAAGAAAATTAGAAAGCATTCGGTGGCTCAATCTAAGGGAGCTTACATGTTCCATTTTTCGGTATCGTATTTCTACGAAAATAGGTAATTCGAGAAAAAAAGTAGGAAAAGGTGCCCCTAAAAAAGCTGACAGGTTCGGTGAGGAAGAAAAGACGTACGAGAACCATACCATACATGATACACCTGGCCCCAACTGTAACATAACATAGAGCGCTGGGGGGAAAGAGGGGGGGGGGAGACAGCTAGCGAGAGAGCGAAAGAGAAAAGGGGGGAAGAGAGAGAGATCTTGTAGCAGCCTCCCTCCCACGAGTCCACCAAAATCAATAATTCCTCTCGTAAATCCCGCTGTCCTCTCGAATTAGCTCCAGTTGGGAGCGAAAACCGGGCCACGAAATTGACAGTCGAGAAAACTACGGATCGAAAATTCAATATGAAGATAAATAACTTGGGGAACTTTTCCTGCGCGACATTCATTTCTATTTACTGCGACAGACGTTCGAGCTATTTCATACCCCCAACTTCAACTGAAAATGACGCCAAGATGCTTGGGTTCACCGTGTGGGCTCAACTTGATCTTTCCTGGCCCAGGTCTAAGAAAGTACCGGGACGTAATTAAATTATAATTTTCGCCCACGCAGAACGAATTTCTGCTTGCAAGAAACTCGGCTAGACTTTAGGATACCCGAAACTAAGATAAAGCCATTTAAAGTCCTTTTAACCTTAAAAATTAGAACACTTGAAGAAGTGCCCTGCGTCGTTTACTTTAAACTAATATTTATCTCGATCTTTTAAGATTATAGGGAATTGTTTTATCAAAGTTACGAGGTCTAGGAACGTATCTGGATATTTTTTCTAACATATGTTTGCTTCTGGTGAATTCTGACGAAACAAGACAAGAAAAAATAAATCAATGAAACCCTATCGATTTTTATTTAAAAACTGAATTTTATACTTTATATCGAAATATATTTGAATTTAAAGACCGAACTATATTCAAATTCAAAACTACCGATAATTAACGAAAATGAAAAATATCTGACTGTAAAATTTAGATTATAATCCACAATTAATCGTCTGGAACTGAATTTGATTCACACATCCCAAAATAATAACAGCAACCATTCTTCGCAAGTCGGCGCACGACCAAGAAGAAAATGCAAAAACTGATCCACATAACTTCCGACAATTCACCTTCACTAACTGTGCAGCAGCCACAGAGAAAAGTGGAAGGTGACCTAATGGCTTGGACAATATAGTCAACACTTGGTTTAACGGAGTCCTAGTTCAGAGATATCAGTCGTAAAGGGTTAGAGCCTGTTTTTGTCTCTCACTTCCCGTATCCATGCCATTAAAAGTTTAAAAAATTCACAACCCAGAACAAATACAAGCAGAAGAGAAAACTTCATTTCAATCGAAAGTCGACGTAATGTGACGTCCAACGTTTTCAAACAAGGCGACGGACAATGTGGCTCATCCTACACTTTCAAATTCAAGTTCTTTGCAATGAATTTTTACGCGAATTAAGGAAATATAACCATATCAAGAATCTAATACTTCCGCTATTGTTTTGTTACATAACGCCTAAAAAATCTTTTTCAACTAGTCTCGACTATCCCAGTAATCCAGTGCTTTTAAATTTGGGTGACAACTCCGAATTTTCTGCAAGTCGTGTTTCTTTGGACAGTAACGCAAAAGTGTACAACTTTTGGTAAAAATGACTTCCTGACCAGCGATAATGGGGTAGCCGCGCGAATAGTCTGGGGTCATAGTAATCTGTCAAATTCTCAGTTCCGTCTGTGTGACTGGGACAACTCAGTAACGAGTGTATGCATTTGTTGCTATTGTGGGCGATTTACTCGAGTTATTAATCCTGCATTCAGAGTAGCACTTTGACTTTATGAGACAGTCTTGGTCAATGGAAACCCTTCCCCTTATTAGCTCTTAAATCGAGGGTCGAGTGTAATAAAAAACCCTACCACAAATGGGTTGCAAAGGTGACACGTTACAAGGGCACGCGTAACGTGACTTTGGCGAACTAGTTAAGATTCCAATCTCGTGTTGCCAACTTCAATTGTGCAAAAATGCTGACAAACAATAATACGAATTTTTGACAAAATAAATTCCAAAGCTTTCCCCGAGTACTCGACCTCGCTTGCCACACTTTCCCAATTCGCTATTCTTTATTATTCTATTTCCTACCATAACACCTTCCTGCATGACATTCTTTACCTTCAAAATCCTACTCGTTATTCCCAATTCTCTTAAAATGGAAACACATTATTTCGCTACCTTGTTACATGTGCCACGGGAAGAATGTTATTGTTCTGGTTCGAAACACTTGCTTCTTCCCTTTCGCGAAACCGTGCAAAAACAAAAGTTCCCCAAGGCAGCGTAATGTTTCTTGTTCAAACGCTTTACAATTTATTGCCAACGTAAGACCTGCACTTCCAGTACCAAGACTTTCATGTCCACATTTACGAGTAATTTGTTTCCTATTTTTCCATCAAAATAATTGTTTCCATCAAGATTGATTGTATAAAAATATTCCCCGATCAAAAAAGATTCTCTCATTCAATAATTTGTCAATCAAGTTAATAACTAAACATACGAAGGCTGTCCTTCCTCCGAAAAAATATACCACGCTTCTAAGCTTCAATTCCCGAACGACTTCCTCCATATTTTGCAATCTGTTTGCACTTAGTTGCTCCTTTCCGAAAATCCCAAATTTTATGCAAAATCCTTCTCAACTTTGCCACTACACTTATTATTACACCCCAAACCCAGCTTTTACATCTCCTAGCTTGCCTCATAATCACCCCCCAAGTCCTTTCAACTCCGCCCCCTTACCTCTCCTCCTTGTCGTGTCTTTCCTTGCCTTCCTCTACAAGCAACTCCACCCTTACCACCCCCTTAAAAAAGGAGAGCTTCCAAGACTTGTGTTGGAAGCCCACCCGGACTGGCCCCTAAAGCTTGTCTGCTTTCACCCAATCTCTCTATCAAAAGGCGTACTTGTATTGAAAAGGTCTTAGATTTTAGCTCTTTGGTCTTTTCCACGGGAGCAAAACTGGGGCCGGAGGGTGGAGGTGGCCATATAATCGATAATTTCTGCCTCCCCATTACCTCCACTACCCCACCACCTCCACCCCATTTCCCCGCTCGCTTTCCAACGGACGTCAGCTTTACTAACAATGCAACTTCCTATCTCATATGCAAAACTAACCCTAACTCCCTTTCCCTTCATTTTTGTCCTCTTTTCCCCACAAAACGCAACAGAAATGCAATATAAAAGAAAAAAAACGCATAAAAAATCACTTGCCGAACGCAACAAGGAACTCAAATTGCCCCAAAATGGGCACATTTTGTGACTCGCCCCCCCCAACCCCGCCTCTCGCTCGTTTTCTCTTCAAAAAATCATTCGTCGTCCCCAAGATGCATCCTCACGCCCCAAACCCTATTGTCCTAGAACCTAAATATAGATTATTCATCCCAACTTCTCTGGTTGTCTCTTGTCTTTCTCTCCCTCTCCATCTCTCTCCGTCTTTCGCCTTCCTTCGTTTGCCATGCAAAACTCCCCACCGCTTTTGACACCTCTCGACTCTCCCCCCCTTTCCCTCCTACTCGGGGGGTCGTTCGTTCGTTCAGCTTCTGCCTGCATCTCATCAACTTGAAATCGTCTCTCTTCCTGTGTGTGTATGTGTGTCTGTGTGCTCACACTGGCTGTAGCCCGGGGAAACGCAAAAACGAAGACAATAGATCACCTACTGGAAAACTTGCTTCATCTCTCCCCCCCCCTTTCTCCACCCTCAACTAACCCCCCCTTGTCCATGAGAAACGTCTATATGATATAGCAACCCAATCCCACCCCCATGCTCCCTTTTCGGCCACCCAAATGCAACACAACAAATGCAAACGATCAATAGGCATAAGCAACCTTAGCTAAAAACCCTTCGAACCCTCTCTAAAAGGGGCGGGGGTAGACAAGTTGGGAAGTTTAAACATTACTTTTTGTCACGTTCTCCAAGCCGCGAGCTCAAACTTGAAAACAATACCGTCATAATAAACGAGATTCTTCATACTACAAGTTACCTCGAGTCTAATCCTTTTTTATTAAATTATGTTTGCTTTCAGTACTAAAAGTGCTAGCGAAAGGCTAGCTTAAACTTTCCTAGTTACTTTCGTTTTTCATTTTAATACAGAACAGCAAAACGGACAATATCTTATAGAAAAACTGGATTTTCACCCCCAAAAAAGTATAATAGGTGCCTTGTTTTCCAACACTATTAAGGAGCAAAGATGATCGAAGTATTATAGTCACTCGCTTCCTAATATCAAAAAGCACTGATAAGGTTATGTTCACATCACTTTCCACTAATGACTAAGCTGGCGGTTTCAGGCTGAGACACGCTTCTTTGAATTGTCGTCACGTCGCTCGTCACTTCTGGGGTAAATTGTAAAAGCCAAGTTGAAGGTGCATTTGGATAAAACTTTTCCCTAACTTCACTCGTCTTCAGAAAGACAAACTGAAAAGAAGTCCTGACACCTTAATTATCCCTTTGATGTGCCCAAATTACACGAATCTTAACCCAAATTACGCACAAGCACCCTATAATACGGAAACGTGCTCCACACCGTGCTGGAATGCCTTTGAACGGCGTGGAAACTAAATTCAATTGAATAACTCCCCCTCGACTTTCTGTGCAGCTATGCATACTTTCCCTTCAATGAGATTACACTTACTTCAAAATGCCTTCCGACTTGGAACAGTTGCTTAAAACTCGGTGGAAGCGGGAAACCTTTACATTCGGGACTGTTTCGCCACGCAATGTTTGCCTCTGACTCGCTGACTATTTTTAGAGTCAAAATGATTGACATTTAACTGTAAGTTGGTTACCCTTAAGCATATACAATAGGTTTCTATGTTTCCTTTCACGGAACACGCAATTTGTTTAGTTTTAGTTTAAAAGTTTTAAGACGAACCACGCCGATTGTTCGGCGTATTACACACGCAATTTGTAATACTTAGTGTAGCTCAATTTTCACCATACGTGTTCACTCCTTTGAGCGCATTAATTCCACAGAGAGCGAGAACAGGTGAACGGGCGTGGCATAAAGGATGGTATGAATATTTTCAGGTGGACGTCAACGAGTCCAATGTGGGCAATTCTCAGTATCTCTTGGCTTTTTTTTTCACCCTGAAAATTTCCTATGGGAGGCAACTGTTGCTGAGCATTACGGAGGGGTGAGCCATCATGCAAAGCATTTCCGGTGCTGTGGCACGAACGTGGAACTCACGTCGCCTCCTAATGACAACTTACTCTATCTCTCCTTCCGTCGTCTGCCAAAACTTCACAACAAAAGTCTATGTGACAACTTTAGCTCAACTTTTTGTTCTCCCCAGCCCTCTTTCTTCTCCTACTGCCGGAACTAACGCAGCGTCATACACCGCTAAAAGAATAATCTTAAAAAAAAATTTGAACGCATAACCTGTCTTCGCTGGTCCTCTTCTAAATTTTCTCATTCAGGGAAAAAAAATTACAACAAGGAATATTAAGACAAGGACATCAAGTTTTTTCTCTCTCTTATTTAAACCGTTTCCAGGATCGAAGCCGTCTAACTCATTTTAAAAAATTCTTCATTTTCAACAGAGCTTTCTATGGCAACGATTTCTCAAGCGAATAAACCATTACTTACGCATGGAGCACATTAACTCATATGCAACAGTGGGACGAAAAAGAAACTTATGGAGCTTCGCCTTTATTTTTCATTCGTTCTTTGAATTATTAAGAAGCTAAAACGCTACAAAGCACGACTTCGCAACATTTCGATTTGTCACAAGGAAAGAATCTTAATGCTAACCTAACTTATTCATTCGACATTAGAAAGTTAACAAACTGAAAACACACAGTGTAGAGAAACATTCCAACAATAATAGAACTCCAGTTTTGTCAATCCCGATTACGAAAACTCCCGAATACGCCAACCGTCCTTGCACAACTTTTATCTCGCGAGTGACGTGCTTCTACATGGCTTGCGTTTAGAATTCCATTTTTATTCACGCATTTTACATGCACATCTCCGCATGGTCTCACGAAAAAGAATACTAATAAATAATAAATGAATTCGTAACTGTCAAAAAAGCATTTCGTACTCTATCAGACACTAGACCGTCTTCGTAGCTTTTTTATTTGGAGAACCAACAGTAGCCTTTGTCGTAACTTTTGCCTTTATCATATTGGACTGCCCATTTCTTATTATGAAAAAGTATTATCCGATTTTGCCAACTGTCTTACTTGTCATCCACCCTCGGTCTCGATTAGTTAACAAATAGCGAGTTCCATTGAAAAAAAAGCTCAACAAAGAAAAAGGCCTCTCATTTACTTTTCAAGCTCACACTCCACAAAATTCATGACAAGCGAGGCCGAGTAATGCACCCTAAAACACAGCAAGGGCACAACCTAAAGTAACAAGCTTCATTAAAACTACTTCCAATTAAAGATGAGCGCTTTTATGAAATTAACGTCGGACAAAAACAGAAACTCCTAACCTCTACCATCCTAACCACAAAAGCTTAATCTCTCTCAACTAACTGAAACTAATGAGAACTTGTCTAATCCTGCTGCTACCAATCCATTTGTTTACATCTTCTAACTCTTTTTATTTCATCTGCCATCTTCAATATTCATCCTTACCACCCCCTCCCCCTCCTCCACTACCCCAGAAAAACTTCCCACATAGCTGCTAACTCTTTTCAACCTCGGAAAACCTCAATCCTTCAGCAAATAAAACCTTCAAACTTCCTCCGAGGCTCTTCCAATACCAGCAACCTCCACCCAGAAAAAAATTCTCGCGCAAATTCGTTCCAAAAACTCCTACCCCCAGTAAAGTCAGTCCCAGGAATCAAAACTCCGCAAGCAAATCTCTTCCGAGTCCCTTCGGCGATCCGAATCTCGCTCACTAGCACCATCCGTTCAAATCCACCACATCTTGCGCGATCCTCTTCAAAAGGGCTCGCATTCCATCGCAAACATCCCTCAAAACCCATGTCAGCTTACACTCTCATTGCCACCCTCCCCACACCACCCTCCTCCCGCCTACGAACACCACACCTCCTTGGTACATCACTTCTCTTCCCAGATGCGATAAACCTCGAAATCCTGGCCACCTTCCCCATAAAGCACTACCCGCTCCTTCGTAGCACTGAAAATTCCCCTGTTTTAAAACAGAAACAATCATCCTAAACGGGATATTCGTAAAATGGCCCATTAAAAGTCGGGGGAAATCTCCCTTTCCACCAATCAATGCAAACACTCAACTCGGCCATTTCTCTTCCCTCGTGTCCTCTCCCAAGACTTCAGCCTCCACCCTAAGCCCCCCCCCCCTCCTCCTCGCTCATAAGCATAACAACCCTTCACATTACGTCGTTTAACTCCTGTGAAAAAAGACGTCTCTGCAAGTGAATCTCCACCCCTACCCACTCCCCTCCACCCCCCTAAGCTTTTCCCGAACGAAATGAGGCGAGTTATAATGCAAAGAGTTTTCACGACCACGATCACGATCGTCCCAGCTGTGCTTTTTTCCTTGTCCATTCCATAGATATGAAATTCTTAATAAGCGGTACAGCACATTCCCTTCCATCTCGCGTTGGGGGAAGGGTGGTATTCAAACGCAAACTTTTGCACCAATAAAATGCGGTAATGAGCCGTAGTTTGCACACCTTCCATGTTCTCTAATTTGCTACTCATTGTCCTTCATTTGCCGAGCGCGTTTGCATGTCCTCATCAAACTCGCTCCCCCCCCCCTTTTTAACCCTCTCACCCCTCCCAACTCACGTTGCCTCATCTCAACTTGTCCTCCTACCTTAGCACGGCGAAAAGCGTCGTCCCATAAACTCGCTGGGTTTAAGTCTAAAGTTTTACCTTTGGCTAGCGAATGCCAGCAAACTGTAAAACTCCCAAAAGCGAAGCAAAAGCGGGAGAGGGACCGGGGATTTTATGATAGTCTCGCTCTCTCGGGCTCGCGTTCGCTCGCAGCGTGGGACTTGTTCCAGCTGTTGCGTCTATCCAATGCTCTATAACGCAGTTGAAAGATATTTAAAACGGCTCAAGTTCTAGCAGCAATCAGATATTCTTTGGCGAGCAAAACCCCAGAATTTCAGACCATTCCCGTCACGGACGGGGGAAAAACACGCACACAGAAACGTACCATTTCAGATTGATCTGCAATAAAATCTCCCAACTCCTCCTTTGGAACTCCGCAATTTCAGGCCATCATGAATGAAAACCTGGTACGCTCCGTTCATTAAATACTTCGTTTTAATTGAAGGGGAAAAAAAAGCTAAATTGTGCACACTAAACAGGCACGTTGCAATTTGAAACTCATCCCGTTCATTACTTTCTCTAGTTTGTTAAATGGGGCAATACTACCCACCAAATTGTAAATTTCACTCCATGAGAATAAAAACTTCTCACCCGGAGACAAAAAATTACACACAGATTTAACTATCCTTTTCAATGTCATCTCAGTAGTCACACAAAACTCCCAATGGACATGTTTTACGCTAATTAAAATCCGTATTCATCAGTATCTTTGAAAAACACGGAATACGATTGACGGTGTCATCTCCCAACTCGGTCAAAAGCTAGTTGAAGGACATCGTTTTTCTGGTTGCTATTACTACACACTCTCTTCCTAACATAAGGGATTTTCCTCCTAATCGTCCTTTAAATTTTCCATACCTCCCCCCCCCCCTGGAAGACACGATAGGACGCAACGAAAGACATAAATCACAATCTGCACGCGGAAGTTACGACAGCGAGAAAGAGATGTGGCGTGGAGGTGTGCAAGTGTTTTGGCAATGCAAAGCAATCCGTCGTGTCGTTCAAGGACTGACATCTATCGCACGAGGGAAAAGTAATGCTTTCTCTTGAACAAAGAGCTCAGTTTTCTTGAAATATAAACCTTCGTTTCGCGAATTCGGCTATGAAAAATCTACACACCTGTACTTCTGATATCTAAAAATATAAAGAAAAAAGCTTCTCACGGTTGGTAACCAAAGAAATTCGCACAACGCTGCTTGGGAGAGATTTTATTTTTCTTGTAAGCAAAGCACATACTCTTCCAATAGTTGAGCCTTGTTTTGGCGTTCTCTCTTCAACGTTTCACTAAGTTTACGCTTCGCTGCGCGAAGGAATGCGAGTGGGTTAGAATCCACAAGATCATTGAGCCGGTGCTCCACTGCCATTGTCTATGAATATTTTCTTCAACGGTTCTAGAACGCGAGAAGCTGTTGGTGACTGGGAACTGCGAGACTAAAGCTATATGATGCCAGACAAACTTCACAGCAGGCCTGCTGAATCATCAGTTCGGAGCGATTCACTCTTTTGCAGGTCACCGTGGTTGTGGTTTCATTACTGTTCGTCGCTTCTTGGCCGCTTTTGGCAATTTTGATCCCTTGATTAGTACTATAATTGCAAATGGTGCCGATTGCGAGGACTCAACGAACTTGAATGGTCTTCTCGCTTGCTAATTAAGCTCAGGCTGAAAAAAGGAAATAAGGTAAATCGCTTTTTTGTGTAACTTAATGGAGTTTCCTGAGGTATACAGACGTTGATTACCAAAATGGTTGACTCATTAAGCGTTCCCCACATCGACAGCATTAGAGTTTTGAGCAACACTTTCCGTGTTACATTTTTGTTTATCTTTCAGAGGATTCCTCTTTAAAGAAAGTTTGGAAGAAAGACATTTGAGGATCAATTTGGCCCGCCATGCGTTATTAATACTCTGGGGAGATATTTTCGTCTAAAACGTAAGTTTTGTCAACAAGCGAAGAAGAAACACAAGAATATTAAAATATGTGGTAGCACGACAGAACGGATGAGCAATTTTTCGAAAAATCCCCCCCCCCGGAAAATGTCGGCAAGAAGTTCCTTGGCGATCCAACATTTCGGCTTAAGAAAACAAAAAGAGAAAATATGTACCCAAGAATGTTCTCTATGGTTGACACGCGCACGAACGAAAAAGTTTTACTGCTTCACTTCAAGGTAATTCCTCGGGTTCTGGATGCCTCACATGAACAAGTTACTACGCAAATAGGTCTCCCATAACGATTTTGCTCCACAATGTGACGAATGCATTAGGCCAATGACGCCTACCTAGTTGCATTTCACTTCGCCGAACACTTATTTAATTACCCTTCGCTAAATAAAGTCGAGAACCTTTTCTATTGACATTATAGGCGCTGTTCTGGAAAAAAAGCTGCAAATAGCTCCCCAAGGAAAAGCTCTTAATTCCTTCAACATCGCTTCTACGAAGCACTCAATGTTTTGCTGCTAAATATCCCGACGTATTAGTCGAATCCAAACTGTTTTTTTTATATATATACGAAAAAGACATCCCGTGATCTACAACGAACTTTAAATAGAATAATAATGCGGGCAGCAACTTTTAGTATATCAGCTAGAAGTTTCACAAGGATGAACTTTACTTAACTTTAAACTCCGGGGCGGAGTAGGAAGTGGGAGTTCGGAACTTTATGGTTCATTTTCTTAAAAAAGAGCAATGCATTTCAGTTTTCAAAACGAGACATGGCATGGCATGGGCAGTGTCTCTTCTCGATACCTTGCAGCTCCTTTCTAAGAGGATTACGCCTTGTAAGTCTCGAAAAGAGGAAAAGAATGGACTTGCGAGAAAGGGAGTCTCGTCGTCTGAGAAAATCTTTATATAAATAGTTTTCGTCTAAAGCGTCCTGTAAGGATGCTACGCGACGCTCGGACAAGGCTAGATGAGAGGAGACAAGACGCTATCTTTTCCCAGAAAAGCTACGGAACTGTCGTGTGTTCTATGACAGTGACAACCCAGTCACTGACCCATATTTGCTTCTCCAAATCCCTATTTTCACACGTTCCTTCACTCGGAAATTCCTTCCTGAATGATTGAGAAGGCTTAAACGATGCTCGTTTTCTCTACAAAACGCTCGTTCTTCAACTCGTTTGACGTTTGAACGAGATCCTGCACGACGTAACCTTTAACATTTTGCAAAAATATAGAAAGCTTTTAATGCAATGCCTAAATACTTTCGTTTTCCGGTAACAACCCTTGTACCGACAATACATCTGGCTTCCACGTGCCTTTTAGGTTAGCCAAGTAATGGCACTACCATTTATGATGTCATCTTCTGAAGTTCGAGACATTAATAAGGTTTCAAGCCTCCACGCCAACTGTGCTTTCGGATATTTAGCATCTGCAATGCAATACTGTAAGTAAATATTATTGTAAACTTCAAATGTAAGGCTGGAGTTTTGAGAACTATTCGCACAGTACGTTTCCTAGTGCAGACGCATAATTAAATAGGTATTCTTTAACTTTTGACTATGTAAGCTAGTTACTTTAAAAGTTGTATTGGGAATGTGGAAGGCGCCAAAAATATAAATTAGGCTGTCGCCGAAGGCAACGGCACCTATCGCCATGGCGGACGTAGGGATCACACTTTCCCATGGGGAAAAGAGCATGGTTGTCAAATTCACACAAGACGAGTTGGAGTAGCAAATTGAACCCGTTTCACACTTTCATTTTGCGCAACCTAAACCAATCAAATGTCGCATGCTTTCAATTACCTGACAGTTTCACGGAACACCAATTTTGAGGCAGGAATCTGAGGACGCCACGACTCACCATCCACTACAACACACGAAGGTCGAGTTAGGTGTTGCTCCGCGCGCGTGCTTAGGGTTTTCACTGGAGCCATCTCTACTTTTTTAGACCTAATTAGAGACCTACTCATTGTTTACGCCTAATACATTGATTTGAAGCCAAATAAAGGACTTTAAAGAAAAAAATCTAGAATTAGTGCCTTTGAAAATCTTTTTCCAGTGAGGGACTGCTTAGGGACGTCCTCCGGACATCGTGACGTCACGGGTAGAGACGTGGAACTGTTTTGGTGAGCAAAATATGAGCAAGTGAAGCCGGGAATTCATTAAAAATGGGAACAAATTTACTACAGCTCGACGTGGATAAGCTCTTTGAGCAAAATAGCATCGACGGGGTGCAAGAAGTACACAAAAAGTTAAAAGCAGAAGTGGATAGAAAACGGGAGGAACTGAGGGTCACTGTCGGGTAAAACAAATTCTTAAACGCTTACTGTCTTTTCTTAAAAAAAATCTCCTTGTGCTGCACATTATGGAAATGTAGTGAGAGGTACCGGGATTTAATTGAGGCGGCTGACACAATCCGGGACATGAAAACCAGCACTGAAAATGTCTTGTCCCATCTTTCGGAAATAAGTTCGTTGTTGAATTCTTTGAAGCATCGACAACTAGTTGGCTTCAGCACCGAGACCTATTCAAAGTAATGGTACTGAAATAACCATTAGCTTTTCTTTAATCTTCGTTTATATCTTTGTAGGAATTCATCAGCCTACCCTCTCCATGCTATTGCAGCCCAAATCAAATTCTTATTGGATATTCCTGAGCTGATATGGACTTCTATTGAGGATAAGACCTTTCTGAAAGCTGCACAGTTGTACCTTCTGGCTGTCCAAGTTTATACAAGTGAGTAACAGTCGTCTTGTTACACTGTCGTTAGGTTGTCCTTCAATGACGATTTTTTTTCCAGATTTGGTAATGGATCCGAGTAACTCTCAAGTAATTTCCTGGTTCCCGGTCGTTTCCAAGCAATGGGGAGCTATTAAGCACTTCCAGGAAGCCATCCTTAAAGAAGTGTCCTCTTCCTTGCAAGAAACAGTCATTTCTCCTCAGGTATGTTTGCCTCGCTGCCGAGAGCGTTCGTTTTATCACTTGTTGTCTTGTTTCGCGTCTGCTTACAGGTTGCTGCAGAAGGAATAGCTGCTGTTGCCTTATTAAAGCCCCATAACATGTCAGAATTGCTCCAATTGTTCTTGGATCAGCGCCGAGAAGCTTTTCTGCACATTTTTGAAAGAAAGGACTCTAATGCCATTGCCTTGATAACATCGTTGGAATGCTTGGAGACGTCCTGGATGCTCATTCACGCTCTTTTTGCGGGTAACACGACTTTAATATTCGTTTACGTTCTGTCCAAACATTTTACAACCCAAATTCTTTAGATGGATTTCCAAACTCAAATTTGCCACAAGCATTAGTATCCTCGACCCTAAAAGCGGTATGTGGTAGCTTGGCGCCGTTTGTAGCGACTTTAGGAGATTTTTTGCCATCCAAGAGCTTGACACCCTTCGTTAACGACTTTAGGTAAATTTCTTTTTTTCAAAGTTCCAGTTCGAGGTCCGTTCTGGAGTGTTAAAGTGAAAAAAGCTCGTTTTATTAGTAATAAAAGGGGAAAAAAAAGTTCTCAGTGTTATAATATCAGTTCTTGTTGTCTGATTTGGAAGACCTAGTTTAAGTCAGCCATTGGAGCCGTTGCCAGTGAGTGAACTTCGTTCCAAATGCATTTGCTGGTCGCAAACCATGCACGAGACTTGGCTTGCCTATGCGAACCCGGTAGTTGCCAACATGCCTTGTGTTGCGCAACTCGCAAATCTACGAGAACAACTCTTTCATCGCCTGAGCCAAGTATTTCACAGCTTTCGCCGTTTATTACAGTTTTATTTTCTTGTGTGCGTTGTTGTTGGAGCTGTTTACGTGAAAAAAGGCGTTTATTTTTAGTCAGAAAGCACGCCGGTGGAATGGGACGAAATTTGCACGCGATTAAATGGACAGAAATTCTCGCTATGGGGGGATACTTTACAACCGTTGGTCCAGCAAAGGATCCAAGCTTTGATTGATGAGAGGATTGGCGCGTTTCTTACCGACTTCCAGGGCGGTATCCTCCAAGCAGTCCAAGACGACAAGAAAAAAAGGTGACATTTTGAACGCTGTGCTTTCAAAAGCCGAATTCCATTCCTTGGATACCTTCAAAGCTTAAAAACTACAGAATAAATAGAATTCTCTTTTGAAGAGCTTGATTAATAATCTACCGTACAAAAAAAATCACGAAAACTCATGAACCAATTAGTAATGGATATTTCCTTACAGTATGCCGGAAATCGACGTGCGAAACTGGATGTGGGTAGAAATTGCGAATGACTTACCCCTTTCAGCCTTAAAAACTCAGCTTCAGTACAGCGGTAATCCGAAATGCGACATAAACTATAGTTTGTCTAAAAAGTATTTGTGCGTAACTAAATATTGTCTTTTAATACTTTTAGGTTTATTCCTGAAGTGTCGAGGTTTGACTCCAACTATCGTGCAGCTATGCGGTCAGATGGAACAAAAACTGCAAGTTTTGCTGGATGATCTGGATTCCTATAAACCGCAGGCTGGAACAAACTTAGAAGAAGATGACTTTTTCAACAAACCCGTGTTCGATCGGTTCGCCGATTGGCCGGCAATTTCTAGTCATTTGCAGATCAGGCTGATCAGTGCAGTTGAAAAGTATGGATCGTTTTTCCATGGAAAGATGTTAACTTAGCCTGTTTTTAGGATGCTTCCGAATCTACTGAACATTGCACATAATAACGAACCCGCCCATGCTTTGCTGTTAGGACGGTTAGGGTTAGGATTCATTGAGTTAACCCCTCAGATGAAGAATATCGTTTCGGTAACGTGCTTTTAAAAGAGTTCCTATGAAAATAATAACAGTACTAAATATATTTTATGTGAAGGGCGAAAATGGGGAATCGTGGGTCAGGCTGGTGCAAAAATTTCGACAGTTCGCTATAGACGCTTTTGATACGTACATTAATAATCAGTTAGCAACAACACGCCAGTTATTGAGCCAACAATTAACGTGGGAATCTTCTGCTGATACGTTACAGTTATTACCAGTAATTATCGTGGTTCCTTATCCATGGGCGACTAATTCAGTCTGTCGTAGGCATGGGAAGAAATAACAATTCAGGAAGGAGGACAGACCCAATCAACAATTCGTGTTCCTTTCCATTTGAACTATGCTGTGGAAAACGCCCTAGTTCATTTAACAGAGAAACTGGTCTTAATTGGTCCCCACACGTTGCCCAGGTAATTAAATATCGATTGAATTCAGCTATACCTCTTTTTACTTAACTGAAATTACAACGTTTCTGTGATTACATTTTGGCTGTTGATGGTGTAGCAGGTAATATGCGCACTTAGAAATTGGATAGTATTCATACCATACTTGCAGAACGATGTGAGTAATGAGATTTTCTTTCTAGGAAGCTTCTGAGTAACTTGATGGAGAACGTGGCCCAAATGAGCCTTGAATGCTTTGCCTCTTTACTTCACAATTCTACAAATCTACCCCAAACTGTTGCCCTGCAGTTTCTTTTCGATATCAAATTCCTGGAAGCGTATTTCATTCCCGGACAAAATAAAGTACGTTGTTTTGCGATTCTGTGAAAGTGTCTTCAAGTATTTCTTGAAGGTTTTGCAAGAGAAAGTGAAACGATTATGCGAGTCTTTGGAGGGACGAATGGATCCTTTTGATTTGACTGTGATTTCACCACACATCAAAGCCAACGTAAAGCGCAGTATCCATAAGTGCCAAGTAAAAGCCAATATCGTCTAATGTTTTACCGAAAGGGAGAAAACAATGCACAAGCTAACGCTTCTTTTCTTCTAGTTCCTCTTTGGACCGTTAATCACACCAGATCGACATGCGATGATCCAAAGCAGTAAAATCGATTCTACTCGTACAGAGCCAGCCATGTTAATCAGTTTTGCATCACCCATGCCACCCAAATTCCTCGCCTTGCCTTTAACTACGCCTTCGCAGACTGCAAAGCTCTTTACAGACCTGTCAGCCAACAAGAGTGGCACCGAATCACCAAAAAAATCAAACGTACGCTCATTGCATCATATTTGTGTGTTATTTACCAGGGCACATCTTTGTCGCATATCTCTTATAGTACAATTTTTCTCATTTTAGGTGAAAAAGTCCAGGAAACGAGATGCTTCTCCATCTACCGCCCGGTCTAGCGCAGCAGCTTTCTTTGGAGCTGTTAGCTCGTCTTGGTTTGGACAACATTGAATTCCAGAATCGGTTGTTTTCGTTAAATAAGGGGAAAAAAACTGTTTTTTGAGTGTATAATATATTTGCGGTCTCCAAATACAGATAGGCCAAATTATGCCATAATGTCATCCTCTGTTAAGTTGGACTCAGATTGGTAGAGAGGTGGAGGCGCAGGAACGCGAGTTTCATACACCCATTTTGGAAAAACGCGTTTGTACAGATTCATAAGGACAACATCCTGTGATTTGACCTGGCCGTCAAATACACATTTCATATGACCATGAGTACCTATATGAAACGAACAGTTCAGAATTGACCATTAAGTATAAGCAAACTATGAAAATTAACTAAACAAAAGTTACTAAGATTCAGGTAACTCACCCAAAGGTTCTCTAATGTGTCCTCGGCGTCCGTACTTCGTTCGTAGTTCCACAGGCTTGAACCATTCAATATCTTCACGGTTGAAAAACATGAACCGCACCACAGCCGACTTTTTGTGGACTTTAAAGGAATGCCCACTGAGAACGATTCGCTTCGTGATGATACGGTCCGGGTTCACCTGCAATGTCGAACCAGTAGCTACCAATTGCTGCGTACCGTGCTTCTCTTGGAACGCCAATACCGACGCTGGTGGGTACATGATCGGCGCGTAAACTGTTGCTACTACGGTGCTTTCTGGCCTGAAGAATCGCTCGTACTAACAAGAGACATGAAAACAACATTTAGGAATACTAATTGACCGTTGCAGAAGTTTCGAGTCGTTTTTATTTAGGATGCAAAGCGAAGTAAATTACTTTATGCTTGTTCCCCGAGGTGTGTTGACTGTAAATCGGGGCTGCAATAAACCGCCGGTAACCGACGTGCAAGACAAGCTTATCTTTGCTTTGCAAGGGTAATTGTTCACCGCAAATGGTGGACAGGGGGCGTTTTAACAGTAAATGCACGACGGACATTTTCTGTTCATGGGGCAAGACACCCACTACGGTTAAGGGTAATTCGGAAGAGTGACCAACTACCAAGTACTCCGGCACGTCCTTGATCATAAGACGGACGTATGTACCAGGCTCCACGCCTTCTCTTTCTGCTTGCAGGACACGCTTTCGCGTACGGTTAAAGTTTTCAAACTGGAAAATCCGGCCATAGTCCGAAGGAAGGTTTTCTTTGGGATCCCAAGGTGAAGTCCGGAAGGACTGCAAACCTCGGTACTTCTGGAAGCGAACCCGCGCAGATACGTCTTTGGGCGTGTCAACTTCATCAGGCCACATGGCGTCCTCTCGGGCTTTCTTGATTCTATCCAAATCTTCTTCCTCGTCCGCGATATTGAAGCTTACTTTCTTGTCGTAGCGTTCAGGTTCGCCCGATTCTGTCACCGCGATAGACTCCATGTCTTCGTGGTCCGAATCTCCATCGCCCTCGGCCGGAGCATTGTCTTCATCGCCGTCGTCATCTTCGGCCATGTCATCGTCGTCCGAGCCCGATTCAGAATCAGAATCGTCGCCACTTTCTTCACCTACAGAGTTCCATATCGTGCAACAATATAACCACGCGAGTTTAATGGGATTCAATGTTACCTGCTTCCAGTACTTTAATCCAGGCCGCTTGATACTCGGACGTGCCCTTGGGCACACGTTTGGTCTTGCCGCTTTCTTCTTGCATAGCTTCTTCCTCTTCCTCCTTCACATCGTCCGCAGTGGGCCACGTTTGCTCACCTTCCATGGGATCTAGTTCATTTTCAGCTTGGAGGGATTCCTACACAAAAAGAAAAAAAAATAGCGGACGTTTTTTAAGGAATTAATAAGGTCTTTGCCTGTTTTTCTGGATCGGCGACAGCCAATACAATTTCTCCAGACAAATCTCCCATGTCGTCTTTCCGTTTTCGTTGCGAAGTTATTAAGGGATAAGGATCCTGTGGCCCAAGAATTTGTGACAACTGAAAATCACCCCAACCGGGGATGTGTACTATATCGTTAGCTGACAGGGGCTGGCCTCGGAGGTAGCCCTCTACAGCCAAAGTACCCATAGATTTCTATTAAGGGGAAAAAATTAGATTAAAATATACAACACAGGAAACAAAGATAAAATAAAGCAAAATAAACAAAGAGAATAAACGCAATAGATTTTATATAAAAAATAGACTGCTAGGAAAATCGAAACCTAAGAAAGAATAGATTATCAATTATACCTAATGTAGAACTTACTTCATACTCATAAGGAGTGAAAGTGTATTTATCAGCTAATAAATGAGGTCTCTGGTCTCGCTGGAAGACAGGGCGTTGTTTCTGGCAGCCAATTTGATGCAATAGTCTCAAGGCATCGGCCTCTGTGTCCAAGACTTCAAGTTTATCCAACGGATACACTTTCTCGATTTGTTTCTGTAACGTTTTCTTCATGTCACCTCTTCTCTGTAAATTGAAAGCAAATGCTGGACATATTTAATTCAGTTTAACTAATTTTTTACTTTTTGGGGCACTCTATCTAAATCCGAGAGTGCGAAAACAGGAGACGGCAAACCTTGTGCCATAATGGAAGTTAATAACAGCCCACCTTCTGCATCGAAACCAAGAATTCCTTCGCGCAAAGACGAAGCTGTAGGTGCTAGAGAGCCTTCGGCGATGGATTGAACGCCGTCAGGATCGGGAGCTACTAGAAACACAACTGTATCGGCTATTTTGGTAATATCTAGTGTAGCGTAGAGATCCCCAGGAGGTGGAACAATCAAACTATATCTCTGGCGGAACCTCGGCAGGCTAAAAGAACCAAAAGCCCGCATAAGTATTCCACGTCTCGTTCGCAGTTGCAATATTAGCTACCTGATGTGAAGAAGCCCTTTTGGACTATCTTTAATGATAGCATCTTGGTCACAGTTTTTCACAAGTTTCAATAACTTGCCAGGATTAGCCGAAGAACCCAACGGCACAACGGCAATCAAGAAAGGGGGACTTTCTTGGCTTCCTAAAGCTCTTTTCTTGGCCACAATTTCGTCCCGTTTATTTTTCCGAATCTGGGATACTTGGCGCTTGCGGTCCGTACGGTTTCTATCTCTCCTAGCTCTTTTTGTAGCCACTTTAACTTCAACTCGACCTTTCGGATGTGAGACACAATTTAAAGTACAGTACATTAAGTCAAGAGCTAAGGTAACGAAGATTATCTCGTGGATGTGTACCTTTGGTTTCTTTGTCGAGTTCATTCTTGCTTCGGTGACGTCCATGCTTATGTTCTTTGTTTTGTTGCTTGAGAAGACCTGAACGATGGACTTGTTGCGGTTTCTGGAAAACCATGTCGCTGAATTGTGCTTCTTTTCACGTAATTTACGGCACAACAACAAAACCCACGTGGCTACAACAGGACGTTCATAGAACTCTTCCTAAATGCAACATACCGAACCGCGCGCAAATTGTGTGGAAGTTCGCATGTAATTTGTGCTTTTCTGTGTGCAAGTCAGGGTTCTCTTTTTAGAAGAAGAAACGGCGACTCGTCAGGATTGCGCTCGAAATCCCGCAGTTCTTTCTCTTGCATTGAGAATACAAAGTTAGTAACCTAACTTAACATAACCTAACTTACTTAACATAGCCAATGCTAGTATTTTAGTAATTTCGAACGTCTGTGAGGGAATATCTGCGTCCATCATTCGAAAGAAAACGAAGAGCTGGTCGATCATTGGGAATGACCTGTACTTCGTGGAACATCGACTTGATTCCAAGGAGACCAATATGGAATATTCTCTAAAGCGCAAAAGTACCAAGCAGATTATTCAGAAATTCGGGGATGGTTAGTAAGGCGCCCTTTAAGAATTCACCGCCCATTTCAGCAGCGGAATTGAATACCATCCTGACATTTTCTGGCTTCGTTAGAGAGAGAATTTTCAAGATAGATAGGTTTAAACTTGAGCTGGAGTTTCTGGGTACCCAAAGGGGGCGAATACTGGTGGTCATACTCTCAGTGGGTTTCCGTCGAAGTTTTTTCGCTACGCGAATAGTAGCAAAAGACCGTTGAGATCCTTCATCGAAGAGAATATTCGTTCGGAATGATTTGTTCTGGTAAAGGTATTCATCCTTGAGCCATTTTCAAGAGTACGATTTTTGATTCGGAGACGTTCGAAACAAGAACGGTGGCTTGATTCTGGGGTGTTAGAAATCGCAGAGTCTGCAGAGTTGTTCTTCTTGAGGTGAAGGCTGGTGTGATGCCTTTGTCCACAATGTTGAAACGAAAACGATAGATGGATAATCCGAAACTTTCGTGTGACCATTGGACGCCAAGCAGTTAAAACAGAGGTGTTTGCTACTTTCAAGAGATCTTCAGTGAAGCCATTAATTGACGCAATTTAGGGGTGCATTTTAGCGTGAACTGATCCGTTCGCCAGTTCTCTTCTCCGTTGACAATAAAACGACCGTTGAGCAAGTCTGCGTTCAACTAATCAGTTCCAACTTGCGTTGACGCTAAAACGCCCGTGCAGCGCTGTTGTATGTAAACATTGGAGTCCTCTCCATGTCCCGTGTTTCTGTGTTGTCCTGGTTTACTTGAAAG